>CM035169.1:57564167-57702530 GCA_020205615.1 Panax quinquefolius | reverse complement strand
AGTAGGGTTAAGTGACATATCATGAACATTGTTTTCATTTTTGAAAAGGTTTAACGAAATTCATCTCATAACCGAATATAACTTACTTTATTACAAGGATGATCACCGTTTGTAGTTCTCGCATTGATCAATACTTCATTTCAAGAACTCTGTCCGCCTTGGGTGCATAAAAGTTTCCCTGTGTAAGGGATGTTCTTACTTGTCGGTATTCTAAACCATAGGTTTTATCTTGCTCTCTCTCTCTCTCTCTCTATATATATATATATATATATATATATATATATATATATATATATATATACGTGTAATTGACAAAGGTGTATCAACATGTGTTTAACTGCAATGATTATCCAAGTGGGGACACTTGTATAATCATTTTATAGGAATTAACGAACATAATATATATTTGAATTACCATATACTAACATGTTGATAAATAATGATCGGATTTAGAGTATATCGTAACAGAGTTAATAATATAGCATAATAATAATTTAATTCTGAAACATCTTACTCATGTCCATTGCATAAAGCAAATGCAAAGGTCGGATTCTTGCCTGATACGCTGCTTACAGAATGCAACTTAGTGTTTATCTGTTATATCACAACCTATCATTAATCAGATCATTCGTTCGATTAGAACAATATACTATAACACATAATACTGCATTTCACAGTCAGCACATAACCTAATCACAGTATTACACATATCCAACAGTCATTGAATCACAAACAATCATTAATATAGTTAAAGTATCTAAGTCCAGATCAATTTCTGAAACATGTCGGTGTACCAACAGCCTTATCGGGTAATTATCGAGTCTAAGACTCTATTCTGTATCTCAATATCTCACAAGATTTCGATCGTATTATTTTAAATGACTTAAAATAATTTTAAACACTTATTATAATTTATCGCTGAATTTTCAAATATCGAATCATTATTAAATGATTTAAACATTAAATAATTCTATTATCATTAATATTCAATTAATATCAAACTATTAATAAAACCATTGCCAAAATATAAAAGTTATTTATAATAACTCAAACTATTTTTAAAACATTTATATTACCTTTAAATGATTTAAAACAATTAAAATCATTTTAAATACATACCATTAATAATAAAATATTAATGCATTATCTATCAAAATATTAAAAGTCATTAATTATAACTTAAAATATTTTTAAATCTTTAATATCCTTTTTAAATGATTTTTAAGTAAATAAAACCATTTTTAAACTATTTATTTAATATAAATATTAAATAAACTTTATATTACAAATCATTAAATAAATATCATTAATATTTAATTATTAATGAAATTATCTTTTAAATATTAAAATTATATTTTATAACTTAAAATATCTTTAAACACTTTATTTCCATTTAAAATGATTTTTAAAATAATAAAATCATTTTAAACTAAATTATTTAATATAATTATTAAATAACTTTAATATCATTAATAATAATTAATTAATAAAATTCACCACAAAATATTAAAAGTCATAGAAAATAACTTAAAATATTTTCTTATACGATAATATAATTTTAAATGATTTTCATGTATTAAAATCATTTTTAAATAATTTATTTAATATTATAATTAAATAAATTAAATACTTTTAATATTCCAAAAATATTAAATATTTATGAAATATATTCAAAATAATTAAAATATAATTTTCGGACATTAAAATAATTTTTAATAATTAATTATGTATTTTTAATAATTTAAAACTAATTTTCTATAATTATTTAATTAAAATAATTAATTTCATAAATAAACTGTCGCTAAAGGGGCTTATAGCGACGTAACTGTCGCTATAAGTGTTCTTCATCTAACCCAGGTCACTAATGTCAGTGAACAAGTGACTAGGTTTGACTATACTTAATTCTCTGTACAAGTTGCTTCTGGGCATGTTATTGAGTAACTATTGTAGTATGTATGTAGGAGTACAAGTTCAATACAAATTCTGGACCATATCATAAAACATAAGGAAGATCTAAGCATCAGAACGCGTTGTCAGAGGCTGTTCTTCATTTTCTGGGTGAAGAACAGCTCGACCTGTTCACTTTGGGCATCCACTACATGTTGATCGAGCATTGGTTTTGTGATCTAAAAGTTCCAGGATGTAGACCACATGTAACTAAATAGATTTATTACAAATTATCACTAAAAAAACAACAAAACAAGAAGATACAAGCTGGTCAACCCATGTCAGAAATAAGGTGCAATCTGTTTCTGGAAAATTCCCAGAAACAGAAAGCGTGACCTGATGACCAACTTTGTCCATCAATTAAATCTAATGTGTTTGATATCTAGATGTAATATTAGCATATATGGAAAGCTTACATTGCATACTATAATAAGGTTTCAACAAAATAACCAAAACATTAACCAACTGGCAGATCAAGAGCCATTAAAACTTGTCAGACGAGTGTTCATGGATTCTAGGCTGCCCAGAAAAGTCCGAGTCAATGCCGGTCAACGGTATTTGACCGTGAATAACTTCCAATCCATACATCAAATGACTCTGATTCTTTTTACAGATTAAAGAGCACATTACAGACTACATATTAAAAGCTTTAAACATCAAAAACACTTAATGATTAAGATCTGCGATTCGACATTCGTTTGTCGATATACATAAAATTTTCCAGATTTTGTAAAAAGTTAGATTTGAGCTTATAGATGTTATGGATCTAACATCTATCAACCCAGATCACTTAATAACACTATAAACAACATATGACAACAATTAAACACAAGATCTAATAACAAATTTTGGACAAAAATTCAAACTAGGGTTTTATACCTTTCTTGGTTTGATCTTGTTTCTAGCTTATGTTTTTGCTTATGGTGTTAGTGGGGCTTGGTTTGGGGACTGGTCTAGCAAAGATTTTTGGAGGTTTGGCCTTGAGAGAAAATGGCTAAGTGTTTGTTGCACAATTAATGTAATAATGCATTTTCTCTCTCTCTCAAATTATATAATGAATTGGTACAATCAACTTGGCTCATGGAATCTGATATAATTGAATGCTAGATGCTAAATTTGTAGGGTAGGGGTGTTTGCCATGATTTTCTAGCAATAAATCACAATAATGCACTAATAATACACTAATGGGACAAAAAGGGCATTTTGGTATTTTCACTTAAAGTTTCAAGGGCAATCTTGTACAATGTGCTTGCATCTAGGGTTTAATCATTAGATTGTAAATCTTATAATTTCCCAATTAATTTCTAGGGTTTGACAAATTAAAAATAAAGTGCAATAACATCTTAATTAAACACAATAAATTAAAATTATGGTTTTCAAATAATAATTAGGGTTTTTCCTAATTATCCATATAATTTACAGTAATTAGGGTTTCTTCTAATTACAGACATTCTAATACACAGTAAATTCATATAACACAATTACTACCCAGTCTTAACTCATAACCGAGTTTAATAATTAGGGTTTAATAACAGAATATTAGTTTATGACCTAATTTACCATAATTGATCAACATTAACGATTCTATGATATACTAGGTATATATTTATAAAGACTGAAAAATTAAATTATAATTAATATTACATTATTATTCTCATTCCTGGATAAAAATCCAATTTAGGGTTTGGATTCCGTATCTGACTTATACTTCGTACACAGCATCAATAATCAAATTAAAATAATTAACTTAAATATTCTGAACAGATTCGTATAATAAAATATTTATTATCATAATTCTAATTGTAACTTCATATATTATTTAAATAATATAGAAATTATATTTTCATGGAAAATAAATAATAAAACATTTCGCTTATGAAATTAATTACCATAAGAATATAATTTGTAGTAATTAATAATTCTAAAACTATTTATAATTTTTTAAGTAATAAATATATTCTCATTTATCATACACATTACCTGTCACTTCTTCTCATTGTTTAAAATAAAAAAAAATTATATGCAAAATTTCTTTTTTATTTTTATAGAAAATATCGGGTTATTACAGGTATGGTGCATTGAAAGATGGCTATACTTTACTTTAGTGTTCTCGACTAACAAATCGTTACAATTAGTTTGGCTTAACATGAAATGTATGGATTTGAATGAGTCAATAGATGAAATTATAATCTCAGGTCTTCATTATTTAGTCTCACTCTAGAAGTAGTAGGTTTATTTAATTTCATAGTTTAAATATAAAATATATTGTCATTCGTTTAAATAAGACTGAAATGGTTATGGGCTAATGCTTGGTGAACTTTATTAATTAATTCTCCATGGGAACGATACTTTACTTACTCTTTATTACTTGTTGACCACGTATACTTGCGTGTTGTGCGTAACTAGAATTTACCCAACAAGTATTTGGCGTCGTTGCCGGAGAATTAGCTTAATAATTTTTTGTCAACATTAATTTCAATCAAATTGGTCTTAATTTAAACATTTTTATTTTTTTTTGTTTTAATTGTCTTCTTATATTTCACTCTTTTCAGGAGCCATGGGTGACTTTTCTTATCAATGGCCTTATGCAAATAGTACTCAACCAAGGGACATACACATTGAGGGACTCAATGTATTTTCTACATTGTCAACACAAATTGCAACACTTTCGGAGAGGTTGGATTTTCTTGCAGTCCAACGCACTCAAGAGATAGTAGTTAAATGTGAATACTGTGCTGGCGAGCATCGGAGTTATTAGTGCAACATCAAGGTTGGACAAGTGCAGTTTGGGGGTGATTACTTCAACAACGATGTTTATCCTGATTATCAACAAGGTTGGGGGTATTACCCAGATTATGAATGGGGTTATAACTATCAAGACCAACACTACGTTCCAAGTTCAACACATCCATCGGATTTCTTATATCCACCTCCAATGCAACAAGAAGAAAATTCAAGATTGGAGGATTTGTGGTTCAAATTTGTAGCATCAACTGAGGAGAAGATGATTGAGCAAGGGAGGTCAATATGGAATCTGCAGAATCAAATGAATCAAATACTCTAAACCTTGATCAATCGCCCTCAAAATAATTGGTACTATGACATGGATGATGAAACTGATGGAAAGTCAGAAGTGTGCATGCCACTGAATGAACTGAAAGGAGTGGATATTGAGGAGACAACTGGGTGCATGGAAAATGAAGAACATGAGCTGACTTGCATAATACCCCAAGTGCCTTCTCAGTTTGAGTTAAAAAATTCAGTGAATTTTGCACACCCATGTCCTCTTGGTAGTCACATCCAAAGCAAGAATATCTGCGATTATGAGGCCTCTTACAAACCATGGTGGGCTGAGTAAGAGATAATAGAAGAAGAAAAGCATGTTGTATCTTTCATGCCTCAATGCAAAAATCCATTCACAGATATAACGGGAGAAGCACCTGGCGATGCGATAGAAATGGAGACATCATGTACAGGAAATATGCTAGGTGACTTCAATCTGAAGACTCTCATGATGGGGAACCTACCAAAGCACATAGCGGTTCTAATGGATGGAGGGTTCTTATCTTATCGTAGAGGAATCGGATAGCGGTGTCAAGAATAGAGTTCAGCTAATGGACTATAAACCGAGCGCTAGATGGGAGGCACCCCATCCAATATTTCTCCCTCCTTATCTAATTCTTATTTACATTTCCATATTTAGTAGATGTTAGATAGTGGTAAGTATTAATAATGGTTTGATTATTTCTCCTCTCAGGTTCAATCCAATTGCTGCAAGCATTCAAGATCAAAATGTAAGTCAAAAAGCTGAAATCTAGAGTATGGTGGTCGCGCTACGTGCTGATAGCTAAGTCATGAAAAAAAATTGCTTTGAATTTTAGAATTTCTGACTAAAGCGTTTGGACAGTTAGAAGCCCACACTCAGTTTCCAACCATAGAGTATCTCAAACTTAGCCATCGCCTGATATACCATCGGATCATGAGGAGGCGAACGGAGATGACATTGCCACTTAGGGGAGTATTCTTTCACTTTTAATTACAATGAGGGCATTGTTTATTTTAAGTTTGGGGATATTGAGTTGTAGTGAGTAGTTGTTGCATATAGTTAGTTGCATATAGTTTGATTGCATGTTTAAGTTGCATAGTAGGGGTATTTTATTATCTTGTAGTTAAATTCTACATGAATTTTTTTCTTAGTTTTCTTTTGTCTTGTTTACTCAGTATGTGTTTAGTTGCATAACATTGCATAATCCCAGGTTTTTAGTTAGTTGAATTCTAATTTGGCCTATGATGAAATAGAAGTTTGATAGATTTTTGAACTTGGTTGATATCTTGAGCTTAGTTATAATTTTATACATGATATAATTCATGCTTGCTGTTTAGTTGTTACCAGGTAGCACGACAATGTTCCTATTTGCTTGTTAGTTAAGATTAGCATGCTTGTGTGCTAAGTAGAAAATGTTGGAATTGTGTATAAAGTAGACATAGACTATGAAAACACAGATACTCAAACTTTGAGAACACATGGGTATGTTTTCTATTGGGACGAGATGGAGCGTAAAACGCACTCGTGTAAATGGAAATGGTAAGCGAGATGGAGCGTAAAACGCACTTGTTTAAATGGAAATGGATAGTGAGATGGAGCGTAAAACGCACTCGCATATATATATATATATATATATATATATATATATAAAATCAATAAACACCGCGGAAAAGTGCAAAAATTGCCCTCGCGAGTAAAAAAAAAGCAGAATAAACTCATTGTTGAACCTTAGTTTGTATTGATGTGTTGGAGTAGTTGATGTCTCATTAGTATATGCAGTTCTTGATTTAAACTTCAATTTTCTGCCTTACGCAATAAAGCATGTGGTATTTTCACCTTTGTCAAGCTTATCTGCGAAAACATCTCACACACACAACATCTTTATAGCAGGTTAGGATTATCTGATTGTATGTCATTATGCCTTTAGCTTAGTTTTATGCTTTGTTCTTGAATCTTGATGTTTCTCTGAGGTATATCTTACTGGAATTCTTAACATGACTGGAAATCTGGGGATTCATTGTCATAGTAGCGTAGCTTGCATAGCATGTAGATTGCATTAGCATTGTTGTTGCTTGAGGACAAGCAACGGTTTAAGTTTGGGGGTATTTGATAAGTGGATTTTATATACACTTATCCAGTATCTTTTACTTGAATTAGTTGCTTATATTCATGTGTCTTAGTTACTTTTCACGCATTTTGTATTCATTTTGTAGGTATTATGTTTGGGAACGGTGTGAGCGATTATTGGTAATGAAAAGTAAAGAAAATACAAAGAAAAGGCAATCCGAACATCATTTGGGCTTTCATGTTTACTTCATGTGTTGGTTTGGAACTTAGCTTACAGTGTATAGCGTCTTCATAGCTTTCCAAAACATCTTGAATCGCTCTAATCGGAGTTCGGATGCAAGAGTTACGATCGTTGTACCAACGGATGTCAAACTTCGCTGTTTTGGTTAGTTATTTTCATAGAAGTCCTTTACAGCTCGATTTCATCCTTCATCCGGCCAGAATTTTTCAATCATCAAAGAATGAGAGTTGTAGAGCTCGTCAATATCTTCGATTTGATAGGTGGCAGGCCCCGTAACTCTTTCTGGATCAAAAGTTATAGCCATTTTACCAGAGCACACTGCAGCAGAAAATCACCAGCGCGCGGCCACGCGACTTACTGTAGGAAAAAGACGCGATTTTCAGCTTTCGCGCGGGCGCACCCAACTCAGGCCAATTCCTGCGTGGCCGCGAGACTTCGAGTGCTGTCCAAAGTTTACTTTTCATTAAACAGTGCAATTGAAGCGTAATTGAGAGGGGGGTTAAATTAGGGCATATATATTAGATATATTTTCATTATGTAAGGGATATTCCACCCCTTGGGAGCTGAAGCTATTATCTTCTTCTCTCTTTAATTTTAATAATAGAATAGAGTAGATTAGTGTAGGTATTTTTTAGAGGTGATTGGATTGGAGACTTGAAGCAATTGGAAATCATTAGAGATTCAACCTTGGCTCAAAAGAACAGATTTGCACTACAATTCTCTATCCTTATTCTCTCTTTGATTTCTTATTGTATCTCATGATGTGTCTTCAATATGTGGATAATAGCATTAATTTAATTATGACTTAACTTCTATTCTGAGATTGCAATGAATTCTATGGATTAGTTATTTCTGATATGTTTCATTGTTAGCCTTATTGATTTCTATGGATTTGTCTATTAAGATTCATGCTTAGTTGCTTAGTTGATTGGCCATCAATTACTGTGATAACCCATATGAACTTGAAAGATGAAGCATGGGTTTAGATCTGATCTTGATAGCTTGTGATTGTATATTCTACGTTGTGATGGGATGTATGATTTGTGCTTAGGATAGACATATACCGAAGCACCACTCGTAGTCAATTGAGAACTTGGAATTAAACCCTAATTATTTGTAAATCACATAGACATATAGTGATTTAGGTAATGTGGGTGTTCATGTGTATTCTATCAATTGTGGATTATAGGTGATATGGGTATGGTGCATTGAAAGATGGCTATACTTTACTTTAGTGTTCTCGACTAACAAATCGGTACAATTAGTTTGGCTTAACATGAAATGTATGCATTTGAATGAGTCAATAGATGAAATTATAATCTCAGGTCTTCGTTATCTAGTCTCTCTCTAGAAGTAGTAGGTTTATTTAATTTCATAGTTTAAATATAAAATATATTGTCATTCGTTTAAATAAGACTGAAATGGTTATGGGCTAATGCTTGGTGAACATTATTAATTAATTCTCCGTGGGAACGATACTTTACGTACTCTTTATTACTTGTTGACCACGTATACTTGCGTGTTGTGCGTAACTAGAATTTACCCAACAATGGTGCCACATTTATTACACTACGTCTTGCGTATTGCATATGTCGCTTTATTAGGGCTTGGAGACCAGGACTTCGTGACTGCGGCTGAGTCCTTTGTTAATTGCCATGCTGCCTTTCCACTCTCTAGAAGGTTTTGGCTTTGCTCGACCAAGCTTCATTGCTGCAACACAAGACTTATTGGCATTGAAATTTGGTCTTGTGGCCAGATTACGTGCACCGAAAAAATTTGATGACTTTTTACACTTGTGAGATTCCCGGCCTCGTAACTTCTTCATTATAAGTCCGAAATGGCTCGTTTAAGAGCCTACGGTTCACAAATCACGTACTCTACGTTTTCATGCAAGAATTTTATCTATTCAACTTCGTTTGCTAAAAATTCACCTATTAGTCTATTTTTAACGAAAACGATAAACATTCGTGAATGTTCAATGCTCGTTTCTTCGTTCTAAATTGGAATCCGGCCAGTTTTGAGTCCGTAACTCTATAATGCCAAATAAGACTTGTCTCCATTGAAAACCAACATTTCCAAGCTCAATATCAAAATTCGACTTACATTCCGAGAATTTCACGAATTCGACGATTGTCGTCTAATCGTGTGAATTCCGGCGAAACTTCGTTGTTTAAGATTTTTAAACCATTTCACTTGGATTCAATCCATTATACTATCATCTCGACATATATACTTCATTAACTTATACTCATGATAAGTTATTACTTGTTCTTGATAAGTTCAACACTCATAACTTATAAACTACTTATATTCCCATTTCTCATGACTTAGGATAGTTTATGACTTCTATCCAATATACTTACTTCTTGTTAACATACGAACTTCATTTGTGTAACCATGTTACAATTCACATACGTTCCTTATAAGTTCATAACTTGTTTATGATTGAATTACTCATTCACGGCTTATTAAGAATTAAGCCCTTTGATTTATCATCATTCGAACTTCTTCTTAGTATGCTAGTTCTACCAATACCCCCTTCTCTACTAATGGAAGAGAAAGAAAATCATCGCTTAGGATCACTTACTCTTTGATATTCACTTGAATATGCCTTGCTCAATCTTTAATCTCCTTCTTGATCCTAGAAATATGAAAGACTAGCTTTCTTACTTTTCTAGCTTATTCTCTCAACCAAATAAATTGTTTAGCTTGAGAGAAGTTGGATGAAATTTAAACAACCAACAATTGAAATGGAGCTTGGTATTTATAGGCATCTCAAAGTGAGGGCATAAGGGTCATTAGGACCTTCCACCTCCCTAATCCACCTCCTTACTATTCATAGCTTAAGGATTAAGTAAACTTGCTCCCCACAACACTTGCTCACCACTCTTATTTCTTGGTTGCTACTTAACTTAGCCATTAAGCTTACTTGATTAGCACATATACTTGGCCATCACAACACTTAGCCCTTAAGTCTCTTGCTAATCACAACACTTGGTCATTAAGTATACTTGTTTATCACTTAAACACTTTGTGCGCTCACCACACTTACTTAGCCTCTAGGTTTACTTGTTCATCACATCCATTTCTTGTCCACCACTTTGGACTATCCATGGTTTGCCCCATGGTTCACACTTACCCATTGGATCATAGCTCGGGCTTAAGTTTAATTAACTTACTTAATCATTTGGGCTTCTAGCATAATTTGCTTAACTATCTTAACTTATATATTGGGCTTGCAATTAAACAGACACTTGGGCTTGATCATTAACTTACTTTGGGCTTCACATTACAAACACTTAGGCTTTCATATTAATTCTATTGGACTTAACCATTTCCTACACATACCTACTAATTCCCTATATTTGGCTTAAAGCCTTATAACGTATACTATACGTACAATCCTCGTATTCTAACTCGTATGCTTATTCCATACATACAACATACCATCATTCATACGTACTCGTATAATACCCCGTAACATACTCGTATTCATTAATTCGTATAATACCTACGTATTATACGATTATTGTTTAATTCATTATTTGCATTACATTTCCTTATCGTAAATCATTTTCATTAAACGTTAGGTTTTAAGTCCACAGGCGAAATATTATGTTTTCCATAACTGAAATATTATTGAATATTCCATCTCACATCGATATTCTATCGTTACGTATTTCTCGGAAGTTCAAAAATAATTCCCGAGCAGAAATGCGTGAATAGTGTTTTTTGAAAAATTTCTCGGAAAGCTTTTATTTTCATCTTGGAAATTCAAGCACTTTAATTCTACCACGTAGCCACAATACTACGACGTTCTGACATATCTAGGTCATATAACGACCTTCGCTTAGTTTGCTCCATAAATAATCCATTAAATTCATTTAATAAAAATAAAAATTTAATTCTCAAAAATCCGATTTTCTCGGGCGTTACAGTATCTCACCTTATTTGATTCAATTATTGTCAATATTTTATATATTATTAAATCAATAATTGAGATGACAAAGTTATTAATATTATTATTTGCAATATTAACGATGTCTAGAAGTTCCGTCAAGGAGAGGTTTGGTCACCTAATTAACGGCGCTAATAGGAGAAATCCTTATTGAAAAGCCCCTCTTTCACAGGAACGACACAGTCGATTAATATTGTGAATTATAATAATGGTGATAAAGTTTGTTTTATTATTATTATAAATGTAATAAAACAGAAAACTTTTTATATAACACATAATACTTTTTATAAAGTTTTATTTTATTTGATTATAAATAGAATATATTATATTTTATTGCATAGTGCAGCATAGTATCCTTTCCATTATCCTATAAATAGGATGCTTAGTTAGAATTAAAAATCACACCAGAAATTCAGAGAATTCTTCTTCTATAATCTTAAACGTATTTCTTTATAGTTTTAAGAAGCTTTGAGCGTAGAAAACAGTATAGGTTTTCTTCAAGAATATCCTCGCCCTACCAGTCGGGATACTCTTCGTTTTAAGGTAAGGGGTATTATTCTTTCGTATTCATGAAGAGAGTTATTTTCTTTCAATACTCGTAAGGGTTGTTATTCCATTTCTTATTATTATGTTGGAATAACTTGTCTATGCAAAGTACCGCATACATGGTGAAATTCTTCTGTTGTTCCATTAATTATTATTCTGTTGGAATAACCTGTCTGTGCGGTCTATCGCATGCCTGGTGAATTCTGTTGTTATTCCATTTTTTATTATTCTGGTTTAACATCCTGTCTGTGTGGATTGCGCATGACCTGGTTCCATTCGTTATTATTCTGTTGGAATATCCTGTTTGTGCGGGTTACGCATGAACTGGTTTCATTCTTTATTATTCTGTTGAAATAACCTATTTGTACAGATTACGTAGGCTGGTGAATTCTTTTGTTATTCCATTCATTATTATTCTGTTGGAATAATCTGTCTACGTGGATTACCGCATAGCGGAAAAAATCCATTTGCGGTTTCATATATTCTATTATACTCAGTTGGTTAAAGTTTTGGCTTCTATACTCCATGATATTAGTGGAATATCCTTGATATTTGCGCTTCATCCAGTATCTTTTCATGGAAATATTCTTCTGAGCATTCTTGAATTTTACTCCACAAAATAGTGTCATGTTGACAATTTGGACGTTATTGAGTTCAGGATAAATTAACCTATAAATCTTTAAAATTTATTCATGAGCTTGTTTTATTGAATTGTCATCATCCTCATGCTTATATTATGTTGAAAGTCATCTGTGGCCTGTAGTGCATAGATGGACTTGGTATGATTATGACCAGGGATTATTTGGTATAATCATGACCATAATATTACAAATGATATGGAAAAAGTCCTTATTGGCCCGTAGTGCATTGATGGACAGTTGTTGGCATGATCATGACCATTGAAGAATACACGAATATCCTTGGCCCGTAGTGCATGGATAATTTGTGGTCGTGATACTAATGAATATCATTGGTCGTAGTGCAGAGATGATATGGATTATTAAATTAAGCTGAGTCTCAGCGACAAAAGTGATGAAAAACCTTTTAAATCATAGAAGATAGTAGATTTTATTCTCTACTTGACTCTTCTAATGGATTGCTTGTTCCGCTGCAGTTAAACTTGATGTTTGTTATATTTTATCAGTTTAACACTGTTGAAGGGAAACGATAATTGATTTTGCATTATCTTAGTCATAATATTTCTTACTGGGCTAGTTGAGCTCACCCTTTCTTTCATTGTTCTCTTCAGGAAATGAGAACGTAGCCGGGACTAGTCGGGGAACAGAGTGATGGTCCAGATGATAACATTAATAGTCCTCACTATTTTGTTAAATAGTGTGACAATAAATGTAATGAGGACTCCATTGAGTGTGGATACTGTCTAGATGACAATATTCTTATTAAAACTCTTAGTTATGTCTTGTCGTATTCTACACGACAGTTGTATTATTAAGTTGTATTTGAATTTTGTACCATGTATTTGGCGACATAAGATGGGTGATGTATACCTATTTTGGGGGCGTCACAATTGGTATCAAAGCTTAGGGATATGATCCCTGGCTGAGATGTGGGACAAGAACTAGGAGGGGAGAGACGGGGAATTCCTTCGCTAGTATGACCTACCTAAGTTTATTTGGTATTTAATTGGTCGGTCAGAGTATAAGGATAATATGTGATATGATAACTAACCCTTGTTTTGTTGCAGTATCTGAAAATGACATCCGAGAATGTTGAGAATAGCAATGGAGCACAGGAGACCGTTGAGTCTCCAAATATCAATAATCAGGATAATGTGCATCAGGAAGGTGACAATCCTCATGCAAACAACAACATTGACCAAATGATGAATGATGGAATGTTCAGAGGCTTTATACAATTCATGCAACATCAGGAGAGAGCGGCTCCTGTCCAAAATGTAGGTGGAAACACTAGAAACTCTCGGACGGTCACAGCTAAACAGTTCAAGGATCTGGGACCACCGGAGTTTATTGGAGAGCCAAAACTACTTAAGGCGGAGACATGGATAAAGCAGATCACCGAGATATTTGATGTCTTGGGATGCTCCGAGGAGCAAAAGGTTCCCTTTGCCACCTTTATGTTGCGAGGAGAGGCAGATTACTAGTGGGAATCGGTAAAGCGTACTCAACCTGCCGCACTGAAGATGTCTTTGGAGAAGTTCCAAGAACTATTCAACGACAAGTACTTTCCCGAAAGTATTCGTCACATGAAAGAGGTAGAGTTCATCAAGTTGGAGCAGAATAATATGGCCGCGTCGTCGCGATCTGAAGCTAAGTTTGCCGAGTTGTCCTGGTTTGCGTCTCACTTGGTTGACAATGAGTAGAGAATGACGCGGATGTTTCTAAGAGGTTTGAAACCCGAGATACGTCAATATCTAATTTCTCATAAATTGTGTTTGTATTTAGATGTTGTAAATAAGGCTCAGTTATTGGAGCGCAATAACGAGTCAACTCAACCAAGAGAAAGCGGTAAAGCAAAATGATAATACCAATGGTAGCGATCGTTCAAGCGGTGGACAACAAACGGGAGGAATCAACATGTCGGAAATGGTAACCACTTCGGTGGTAATCATGGCTAAGAAAATAAAAGTGGACATTTCAAGAAGAGGAGATTCCGCAATGATGGAAAGACGTCATCACCAGCACCCGTGGTTAAGGAAGGAGAACGACCACTGTAACAACCCGATATTTTCTATATAAATAAATAAAAAAATTTGCGTATAAATTTTTTTTATTTTAAGGATGAGGATTTGTATAAGATAATGTGTATATGTATTTATGTGGTAAATAAAAATATATTTATTACATAAATATTTATAAATAAATTTATTTTAGAATTATTGATTATTATAAAGTATATTCTTATAATAATTAATTTTAAGATAGAAATGTTTTTATCAATTATTTCTCATAAAAATATAATCATATATAATTTAAATAATATATGAAATGATTTTTAGAATAATTATAATAATTATTTTATTATATGAATTTTAGTACAAATTATTAAGTTAATTATTTTATCTTAATTTATTAAGGTTAAATATGAAAGAATAAATCGAGATATGGAATCCAAACCCTAATTTTAGATTTTTATCAAGGAATGAGAATAACAATATAATATTAATTGTATTTTGATTTTTCAGTGCTATAAATATATACAGTATGTACGTATTGATAATAGTTGGTCAATTTTGGTGTTTAATGTCAAAACCCTAGTTTTACTGTGGGAAACCCTAATTTGAAAATCAATTATGAGTTTAAGACTGTTATATAACTGAGTTATATGATTTATGATGTGTATTATATAATGATTTGATTAATTAGATAAACCCTAATTTTAGAAATTCTAAAAAAATTCTTTAAAAAAGCCCTAATTATCAAATCCTAATTTCGAAAATGAGAAACCCTAATTTGAAATTCAAACTAGAGTTCGAGATTGGTTGTAATTGTGATAAGGTGATTAATTTACAAGTGTTAGAATTATAATTGTTAATTAGGAAAACCCTAATAAAAATTGGAAACCTTAATTAAGTAGAAACCCTAATTCTAAAATTAGTAACCCTAATTTGCTAATTTGGTAACCCTAATTTTTTAATTGTATGCTAAATGCTAATTAGTGGGCACTAAAACACTAATGTTCAAGTATAGTGTAATTAGAAAATTAATCATAATTAGGAAATCCTAATTTCAAAATTGTAGAAACTAAAATTTATTTAATTTTTATTTAATTTTATTTTTTTGTACAAACCCTAAATTGGAAATCCTACAATTAATTTGTGCTAAACCTTAGTGTTAAACCCTAAGGGTTTGCAAGGATTACAATATTGCCCTTAAAATTCCATGTGAAAAGACTAAAATACCCCTCTTTGGATATTTTTATTATGTAACTTGTGTATCTATGCAAATGTGGAGTGGGTGACCAAACATGTTGACTTAGTGACTTAAATTGCCAGCAATCAGCCACTTATATCAGCCATTCATGCATCCACCACTTCTATAAATAGATCAAGAGAGAGAGAAAGCCACATTTTTGCTCATTTTGTGCACAACACTCAACCCAACTCTCTCAAGCCCCACACCTCCGAAATTCTTTAGTTTTTCAGTCACAAAATAGAGCCCCACTATTGTGGGACCCCAGATTTTATTAATAAAGATTTAATTTTCTCGAAATATTTTTTTTGAATATTATGGTGTGGATTTGAGATAGTGTTATAGTTGTGTGTAGTATTTATAAATTTTGCAAAGTATGCAAGTTGTCATATTATATTCGATTGGTCGGGGAATATTTGTTTTATCAGGGAATATTCGTGCAATGGCACAATCATTGGTGGACCCCACAACGGAATTATTGTTCGATTGAGAAAACGACAAAAATATTTTATGATAATAACAGCGGACGTTTTACCGTTAATACTGTTGAATTACTCGGTAGTAAAAGTACAGTAATATGTGTGGTTGCATAGTAGCACACGATATTGATTATTGATGCTTACGTGACAAGTCACTCAGTTTTGTTTTATTGGTATTATTAATGTAATAATACAGAAAATCTTTTTATATAAAACAAAATACTTTTATAAAGTTATTCTTTAAATAGAATATATTATATTCTATTATGCATAGTGTTGCATAGTGTCTGCATAGTATTTTGCATAGTAAAATCTTTTTATTTAAAATGTAATACTTTTATAAAGTTATTCTATAAATAGAATATATTATATTTTATTATGCATAGTGTTGCATAGTACCTGCATAGTGTCTACATAGTGTTTTGCATAGTAAAATCTTTTTATATAAAACAAAATACTTTTATAAAGTTATTCGTTTTATTAGATTATAAATAGAATATATTATATTTTATTTAAAAGATTTTGCTTTAAATATGGACCGTAAGATTAAAGTAAATCAATCTGGACCGTTCATGAGTTAGTTACTATGTAGTCCATTCTTCTATAAATAGAAGCTCATTCATTCATTATTTCTTACGAATTCACTGAAACTCTAGAGAGAGAAACTATAGAGAGAAAGAAGAAAAGTGTTATGCTACTTCACTACTTTTATATCCAGTACTCTTCTTCTTAAGTTAGGGAATATTATTTGTTGTACTCGTAGGGAGTACTCTTTCTTTTGTATTCATGAAGAGAACTTCTGTTATGCCATTCTTTATTATTATGTTGGAATAACCTGTATACGCGGGCTACCCTATACTTGGTGAAATTCTTCATTATTCCATTCTTTATTATTATGTTGAATAACTTTGTCTATGCAAAGTAACTTTGCATACATGGTGAAATTCTTCTAATATTTCATTCTTTATTATTCATTGGAATATCCTATCTGGTGCATTTCATGGGACCGGTTCCGTTATTTATTATTCTGTTGGAATATCCATGCATGCATTTTACTGACGGACCCGGTTTAGCGTTATTTATTATTCTCGTTGAATATCCTATCGGTGCAATTTACTTTAACTCGTTTCCGTTATTATTATTACATTGAATAACTTTTGTATGCTCTGCAATCTGCATGCATGGTGATTTCTTTTGTTATTTCATTCTTTATTATACTCGGTTGGTTAAAGTTTTGACTTCTATACTCCATGAAATTAGTGGAATATCCTTGATATTTAGCGCTTCATCCAAAGATCTTTTCATGGAAATATTCTTCTGAGCATTCTTGAATTTACTCTACAAAGCAGTATCATGTTGATAATTTGGACGTTATCAGTTCCTAGATAAATTAATTCTTGAACTTGTTTTATTGAATTCTTATATCATTGTCATCATCCTCATGTTTATTTTTTGAAAGTCATATGTGGCCTGTAGTGTATAGATGGACTTGGTATGATTATGACCAGGGATTATACGGTATAATCATAACCGTAATGTTACAAATGATGTGGAAAAAGTCCTCATTGGCCCATAGTGCATTGATGGACAGTTTTTGGTATGATTATGGCTATGAATTCTCTTTGGCCGTAGTGCAAAGATGAATTATTTTATGGCATGATCAGGACCGTTGATGAAAACATGATTATCTTTGGCCCGTAGTGCATGGATAATTCGTGGTCGTGATACTAAAGAATATCCTTGGCCTATAGTGCAGGGATGATTTGATGATGTGGATTATTTATTAAAATTTGAGTCTCGTGATAAAAGTGATGAAAAACCTTTTAAATCATAGAAGATAGTAGATTTTATTCCCTACTTGACTCTTCTAATGGATTGCTTGTTCTGCTGCAGTTAAACTTGATAGTTGTTATATTTTATCAGTTTAACGCTGTTGAAGGCTAACGATAAATTATTCTGTATTATCTTAGTCATAATATTTCTTACTGGGCTAGTTGAGCTCACCCTTTCTTTCACTATTCTCTTCAGGAAATAAGAACGTAGCTGGGACTAGTCGGGGAACAGAATGATGATCCTAGATGTTTGCATTAGTAGTCCTCACTATTCTATGAAATAGTGTGATAATAATTGTAATGAGGACTCCTTTTGAGTTTGTATACTCTCTAGTCGACAATATTGTATTCAAACTCACAGTTTATATTTTGTCGTATTGTACACGACAGTTGTATTATTAAGTTGTATTTGAATTCTGTACCATGTATCTGGCGACTCAAGATGGGTGATGTATACCTATTTTGGGGGAGTCACAACTAACATCCATAACAAATCAAAAGTCTGAATCAGAATTGGATCAAAGTAAAGGTATAAAATCCCTAGCTATAATTTGACATTGATTTGCATGTTTGATGTTAGGATTAAATGTTAAAATGTGTTGTTTATAGTTTATTATATTGATCTGGGTTGGTATTATACAGATCCAAATCATCTAAGTGTCCAAAATCAATTTTGGAGAAAATTTGGGAAAATTTTTTGTGTTGTCTGACAGATAATGTCAGACCCGGTAGATCTATTTCTGTGTTTTGTTTTTGTGTTTTGAGCGTTGGTAATTATAGTATGTCAGGTGGTCTGTATTCTGGAACTTTAATCTAGCACAGATCGTTCACAGAATGAAAGTTACGGGTGGTCAAACGTCATTGACTGACCATGACTATCGATTTTTGGAAAACCCAGATCGTGCCCAGAAACGTCTGACAAGATGTTCTTGGGCTCTGATCTTCACTTTGTATGTCGCTTTATTGTTTGTGTTGAATCTATGTTGTAGTAGGTAATATTATCTGCAATATCATGCCTTAAGATCATCTAAACATCAAATATTATGAGCACAGAGGCTGGTCAAAGTAGGTACCACGAGCACATTTTCTATTTTCTGGGTAACCCAAAAAACAGATGAACGTGTCTTCTGACATCCTTTGACCGTACGATATTTAGCGATTCTGTTATTGTTATAGTGATTTTAGGTAATGGATCTCTTCATGTACATGTTGGTTACATACTGCAAATCTTAGATAACAAAAACAATACCCGAATCAGAAGTTATGGAAGCCCAATTAGGCGGTCCGAGCTGTTTCTTCATTTCGGGTAACCTGTAAATGAAGAATGACTCAACGTACCACTTTGAAGGCTTTGATCTTGTTGTGTATTTATCGTTTGATCATGATGGTGGTTGAATATTGTAGTATTGCACTATTTCTACAAGATCTGACCATTATCTTTTCTAGAAACACAATACACAGTTTTAGATTGCCGGTCAAACTAAGCTACTCGAAAACTGGCATGAATGTTCTGGGTTTAGCCAAGAACACGAAGAACACCTATAACGACGGTTCTGTCGCTATAGGCAGTCTTTAGCGACACTTTTATTAAAAATAATTATTTAAAATTCCAAAAATTATTTAAAAATAGTAATTAATTTCTGAAAATTACAAAATTTATTTTCAAAATTATTTTTAAATTATAAAAATTAACTTTTATTAATTTGAAATATTTTTCATAAATATTATTATTTATTTAAATATTATTGATAATTAATTTATTTATTAAATACATTAAATTAATTAATTAAAAATGATTTTATTATATTAAAAATCATTTTAAATGATAATAAGTAATTTAAAAATATTTTAAGTTATAAAATATAACTTTTAATATTTTAAAGCAAATTTCATTAATTAATTAATATTAATGATCATTAAATTATTTACTAAATGAATTAAATAAATTAATTAAAAATGATTTATTATATTAAAAATCATTTAAAATTATAATAAGGTATTTTAAAAATATTTGAAGTTATAAATTATAACTTTTAATATTTAATGATAAATTTCATTAATTAATTATTATTAATGATATTAAAGTTATTTAATAATTATATTAAATAATTTAGTTTAAAAATGATTTTAATATTATAACAATCATTTTAAATGAAAATAAAGTGTTTAAAGATATTTTAACTTATAAAATATAACTTTTAATATTTAAAGGATAATTTCATTAATAATTTAATATTAATGATTATTAATTTATTATTAATGATATTAAATTTATTTAATAATTATATTAAATAAATAGTTTTAAAATGATTTTATTAACTTAAAAATTATTTAAAAAGAATTAAAATTAATTAAAAATATTTTAAGTTATAATTAATGACTTTTAATATTTTGATAAATAGAACATTAATACTTTAATATTAATGTTAATTATTTAAAAATGATTTTAAATATTTTAAAAATATTTAAGGGTAATATTAATACTTTAAAAGTATTTCAAGTTATTATAAATAACTTTAATATTTTTGAAATGATTTCATTAATAGTTTAATATTAATTAAATATTAATGATAATAAAATTGTTTAATATTTAAATCATTTAATAATGATTCCGGTGTTTGAAAATTCATGATAAATTATAATAAATATTTTGAAATTATATTAAGTCATTTAAAAATAATATGACTGATATTTATAGATATTGAGTTATGATATAGAGTTACTGACTCGATAATTACGATAAAGTCGTTTTATAACCGACATGTTTCAGAAATTGTTCTGGACTTAGATAATTTATTTAGATATGTGATTATTTGTGATTCAATGATTGTTAAACATGGGTAATAATATGATTAGGTTATGTGCTAACTGCGAAATGTAGTACTATGTGTTATAGTATATTGTTCTAATCGAACGAATGATCTGATTAAAGATAGGTCGTGATATAAACGATAAAACTAAGTTGTGAACTGTAAGCAGCGCATCAGGCAAGTATCTTACCTTTGCATTTTCTTTATGTAGTGGACATTAGTAAGAATATTTATGAATTATATTAATACTATACAGATTATTAACTTTATATTATATACGCTCATTGATTATCAACATGTTAGTATATGGTAATTCAGATATATATATTCTGTTCGTTAATTTCTATAAATGTTATACAAGTGTCCCCACTTGAATAATCATTGTATTTAATCACATGTTGATATACCTTTGTCAATTATCTATATATATATATATGTTGAATTATAGATTATTGTTGAACAAGATAAAACCTTTGATTTGGAACCCAGACAAGTATGAACATCCCTATATGGGAAAACTTTTATTTGCCCAAGGCAGACAGAGTGAACGATACCCTCATTCTTGCATGTAATATTGATCAATGCAGGGCATAACGGGCCGATCACCCCCCGTGCTCGTAAGTTATGACGGTTTACAGATGAATTTCTGTTTAACCTATTCAAAAATTGAAAATAATGTTTATAGCGTGTCACTTAAACCCTATTTATAGTCAGTACGTAGTTTCAAAAAATTGGTATAGAATTGATATATTATTATCATTGGTACAGATTACTTCATAACTGTTGAATCGTTGTAGAAGGGTAGTAAAAATAAAACATTTAAATTCTTTCAGCTTATATATATAATTGTTATTACTTGCTGGGCACTCAAATGCTCATCCTTGATTAATTTAAATGTTTTCAGCTAAGTCTGAAGAACCAGAAAGCTCATGCAGAAACAAAGGAAAAGGAAAGCTAACCAAATAAGATTTGTGGTAGTCTATGTAATAGTTAACTTTATTAAGACAAGTATGATATATAATATCTATCATGGGTTGTAATGAATGTTTAAAGGTTACGTACTTGGGATTTAGACTCTGGTGATATGCAAATTAATTTGATCTTTATATTATTATTATTATTAGTAATATTCCGCTCAAAGAAATGGTATCGTGAAGCACCGAGTTCGGGTTTCAAGTACCCGGATTTGGGGGCTCTACAGGTTAGTATCAGAGCTTAGGGTTTAAAACCTTAGGTGGGCTAGACCTTAGGCTATAACCTTAGAACAGAGGGAAACATTGAAAATATAAATAACTCATATAGAGTTGAAAAATAGATGAATTGAATAAATTCATCGTCAAACAAAATAAAAGATAACTTATATAAAACTCTTATTTGCTGTGTGTATATACTATATGCTAATCAGGATAATTTGTGTGTATAGATGTCTGGAGGAAAGGGCTTGTTATATGCTTATAGCATGAATAAGGGTCAAACCCATACACCCGAGCTGATATCGAAGCCAATAGCTGAAATAGAGGCTCACAATGCAAACAACTCAGACGAGGTGGTTATTGTAGAAAACGTAATACCAGATCCGGAGATGGTGGAGTCGACGAGATAGTGATTCGACACTAAAGTTGAAGTCGATCAAGCATCAACGGAGGTGCGAGATTTGAGGAACAAGGTTTCTTCTCTGGAAAGGCTATGGGAGATAGAAAAGTCATTGAATAATCGATTCGTCAAGCGTTAATAGAAACAATGGAAGAACAAGATAAGCTTAAAATCCAAATTGATCAGATGGGAGCCATAAGAAACACATCGTGTGCAGCTCTGAGCAAGAAGGGGAAAAGAAAGACAGAAGACCATGACTTAGGAAAATCCGATAAGAAGAAAGGGAAAAGAATATGTCATCTTTGCGGTTATGAAGGACATACTACTCTGTATTGTCCCAACTACAAACCAGGAGCATGTTTTATCTGTGGGATAGAAGGTCATCAGGCAAAAAGTTGTCCAAGGAAAAGGTGTAATAAATAGGTAGTATAGGTTCTGTTGTGTAGGTGTGTTTAATGTAATAAATATGATAAGTATGTCTGTGTAATGTAATGTTCCCAACTTTTGTATTAGTAAGACTGTAAATCCCGACTTTTGTGGTCACAAAGGGATAACTGATGTTTAAAGCATTATGTATTATGCTATGTACAATATTCGTTAAATGAATATGAATCTATGTTTGAGTAATGAAACAAGTTTAATATATTAAACTTATGCGATAAGGTTTAGAATGTAAGTTAAATTCATGTTTATTTAATCAGATAATGTCGCCAAGACGTCGAACTTGAAACCAAAGGGCAGAAGAATCTGTCAAAAACGTTGAGACACAACAACAAGCAGACCCGATGCAGCACTTTGCGAACATGGTAGCACAAGCTATGCAATAAGGGATACCAGTCGCTGGGAATCAGTTGGATAATCGCTTAGCAAACTTCAAAGACTTTAAGGATGTTGGACCTCCGGAATTCAAAGTTACAACTGACCCTGTTGAAGCCCAAACTTGGGTTAAAGAGATTGAAAAGGCGTTTGGGGTAGCTAGGGTAGATGAAGGGCAGAAAAATTCTTTTGCCACTTACATGATGAAGGGTGAGGCAAATTATTGGTGGGAAGAAAATCAGGCTAGGGCCCCGCATCAAAAACTACTTTTCACCTAGTATCCAGGCAAGGATGGAGGTTAAATTTTTAGAATTGAAGCAGGGGAATATGACTGTTGCGAAATACGCTGCAAAATTCAGTGAGTTAGATAGGTTTTCCCCGCATCAAGTTGATACGGAGGCTAGGAAAGCTAGAAGGTTTGAGCTGGGATTAAAACCTTGGCTCTACAACAAGGTGGCAGTGTTGCAGATCCCTACATTTGCAGCACTCATGGAGAAGGCGATTATTGCTGAGGAGGGGAGTGAGGCTATGAGCCTCTTCAACAAGGAGAAGAAGAATAAGTGTAAGACCGAAGGAGCTGGGAAAGTGGAAATTAATAGTGGGAATAGGGGTAGTAGTAGCAAGAGGAAGGGGAGCAGTTTTGGAAGTGTGCAGGTGAAACAAGAAGGTATGAAGAAATAGACTGTGCCATGTAAGAATTGTGGAAAGAACCACTCAGGGGAGTGTCTAAAAGGAAAATTCGTTTGCTATAAGTGCGGGCAGGAGGGCTATATCTCTCCCAAATGCCCCAATCCTAGGATGAACAATGGATGTTTTCTGTGGGGATCGACTGTGCACAAGGTGAAAGATTGTCCGAAGAGGAGGGCGGATATAGGAAGTGTGAATAGGAACCGGCAAAGGGGAGTTTAGCAATCACGGACCTACGCCATCGAACAAACCAACAAAAAATCAACAAAGAAGGTCTACAACATGACGTTCAAGGATACGATGGCAGCTGGCAATTGAACTCCAGGTATTATCCATACAACTTTTATTTTATTATAACATGATTTTCCTATATATAGTAAATTATTATATAAAGATATTTTGAAGGAGGAATTTGAGTTCTTTTAGAAATCAAATTTCTGTTTAATCAGAAAGACAAGCTTTATATGAATAGTTAAAGATCAGTTCAATTAAATTATGATCGAGATCTACTTGCAATGATTGTGTATGCTATGTACCCTGGTATGTAAAGGTTTTTAAAACGGTGATTCCGGGGACGGAATCTTTATAAGGGAGGGTGAATGTAAGAACCCGATATTTTCTATATAAATAAATAAGAAATTTTGCGTATAAATTTTTTTTTATTTTAAGGATGAGGATTTGTACAAGATAATGTGTATATGTATTTATGTGGTAAATAAAAATATATTTATTACATAAATATTTACAAATAAATTTATTTTAGAATTATTGATTATTATAAAGTATATTCTTATAATAATTAATTTTAAGATAGAAATGTTTTTTATTAATTATTTTCCATGAAAATATAATCATATATTATTTAAATAATATATGAAATGATTTTTAGAATAATTATAATAATTATTTTATTATATGAATTTTAGTACAGATTATTAAGTTAATTATTTTACCTTAATTATTAAGGTTAAATATGAAAATAATAAATCGATATGGAATCCAAACCCTAATTTTGGATTTTTATCAAGGAATGAGAATAATAATATAATATTAATTATATTTTAATTTTTAAGTGCTATAAATATGTACATGTATATGTAATGTATTGATAATGGTTGGTCAATTTTGGTGTTTAATGTCAAAACCCTAGTTTTACTGTGGGAAACCCTAATTTGAACATCAATTGTGAGTTTAAGACTGTTATATAACTGGGTTATATGATTTATGATGTGTATTATATAATGATTTGATTAATTACGCAAACCCTAATTTTAGAAATCCTAAATAAATTCTTTAGAAAAACCCTAATTATTAAACCCTAATTTCGAAAATAAGAAACCCTAATTTGAAATTCAAACTAGAGTTCGAGATTGGTTGTAATTGTGATAAGGTGATTAATTTACAAGTGTTAGAATTATAATTGTTAATTAGAAAAACCCTAATAAAAATTGGAAACCCTAATTAATTAATTAGAAACCCTAATTCTAAAATTAGTAACCCTAATTTGCTAATTTGGTAACCCTAATTTTAAATTAGTAAAGTTAATTATAATTAGTTGGCATTAAAACACTAATGTTCAAGTATAGTTAATTAGAAAATTAATCATAATTAGAAACCCTAATTTCAAAATTTTAGAAACTAAAATTTATTTAATTTTATTTTGTTTAACCCTTGTGCAAAAATCTATAATTAAATCCTGATTATTAATTTGTGTTAAACCTTAGGGTTAAACCCTAAGGGTTTGCAGATTACAATATTGCCATTAAAATTCCAAAGCAAAAAGACCTTTACCCTTTTTGTGATTTTTTATTATGTAACTTGTGTATCTATGCAAATGTGGAGTGGGTGACCAAACATGTTGACTTAGTGACTTAAATTGCCAACAATCAGCCACTTATATCAGCCATTCATGCATCCACCACTTCTATAAATAGATCAAGAGAGAGAGAAAGCCACATTTTTGCTCATTTTGTGCACAACACTCAACCTAACTCTCTCAAGCCCCACACCTCCGAAATTCTTTAGTTTTTCAGTCACAAAACCGAGCCCCACTAACATCCATAACAAATCAGAAGTCTGAATCAAAATTGGATCAAAGTAAAGGTATAAAATCCCTAGCTATAATTTGACATTGATTTGCATGTTTGATGTTAGGATTAAATGTTAAAATGTGTTGTTTATAGTTTATTATGATGATCTGGGTTGGTATTATACAGATCCAAATCATCTAAGTGTCCAAAATTAATTTTGGAGAAAATTTGGGAAAATTTTTTGTGTTGTCGACACGACTAATGTCGGACCTTGTAGATCTATTTTCGTGTTTTGTTTTTTGTGTTTTGGAAGTTGGTAATTATAGTATGTCGGTGGTTCAGATTCTAGAACTTTAATCTAGCATGGATCGTTCACGAAATGAAAGTTATGGGTGGTCAAACGTCATTGATCGACCATGACTATCGGATTTTGAAAAACCCGATCGTGCCCGAAAACGTCGACAAGATGTTCTTGGGCTCGATCTTCACTTTGTTGTATGTCGCTTTTATTGTTTATGTTGAATCTATATTTGTAGTAGGTAATATTATCTCGCAATATCATGCCTTAAGATCATCTAAACATCAAATATTATGAGCAGCAGAGAGGTTGGTCAAAGTAGGTACCACGAAGCACGTTTTACATTTTTCCGGGTAACCCAAAAAAGATGAACGTGTCTTCCGACATCCTTTGACCGCATGCGATATTTTTAGCATTATGTTATTGTTATAGTGATTTTAGGTAATGGATCTCTTCATGTACATGTTGGTTACATAACGCAAATCTTAGATAACAAAAAAATAATACCGAATCGAAAGTTATGGAAGCTTTAAATTAGGTTAGTCGAATCGTTCTTCATTTCTGGTAACCTAGAAAATGAAGAATGAACTCCGACACCACTTTGAAAACTTTGATCTTGTTGTGTATTTATCGTTTGATCATGATGGTGGTTGAATATTGTAGTATTGCACTATTTCTACAAGATCTGACCATTATCTTTTCCACAAACACAATACATACGCTTTTAGATTCTTAAACAAACTAAGCCACTCGAAAACTAGCATGAATGTTCTGGGTTTAGCCAAGAACACGAAGAACACCTATAACGACTTGTTACGTCGCTATAAAAGCCTTCTTTAATGACACTTTTATTAAAATTAATTATTTAAAATTCCAAAATTATTTAAAATAGTAATTAATTTCCAAAAATACAAAATATATTTTTAAAATTATTTTTAAATTATAAAAATTAACTTTTAATAATTTGAAATATTTTTCATAAATATTATTATTTATTTAAATATTATTGATAATTAATTTATTTATTAAATACATTAAATAAATTAATTAAAAATGATTTTATTATATTAAAAATCATTTTAAATGATAATAAGTAATTTAAAAATATTTGAAGTTATAAAATATAACTTTTAATATTTTAAAGCAAATTTCATTAATTAATTAATATTAATGATCATTAAGTTATTTACTAAATGAATTAAATAAATTAATTAAAAATGATTTTATTATATTAAAAATCATTTTAAATAATAATAAGGTATTTGAAAAATATTTTAAGTTATAAAATATAACTTTTAATATTTAAAGAAAATTTCATTAATTAATTATTATTAATGATATTAAAGTTATTTAATAATTATATTAAATAATTTAGTTTAAAAATGATTTTAATATTATAAAAATCATTTTAAATGAAAATAAAGTGTTTAAAGATATTTTAAGTTATAAAATATAACTTTTAATATTTAAAGGATAATTTCATTAATAATTTAATATTAATAATTATTAATTTATTATTAATGATATTAAATTTATTTAATAATTATATTAAATAAATAGTTTAAAAATGGTTTTATTAACTTAAAAATCATTTAAAAAGAATACAAATGAATTAAAAATATTTTAAGTTATAATTAATGACTTTTAATATTTTGATAAATAGAACATTAATACTTTAATATTAATGGTAATTATTTAAAAATGATTTTAAATATTTTAAAAATCATTTAAGGGTAATATTAATACTTTAAAAGTATTTCAAGTTATTATAAATAACTTTAATATTTTGAAAATGATTTCATTAATAGTTTAATATTAATTAAATATTAATGATAATAAAATTATTTAATATTTAAATTATTTAATAATGATTCCGGTGTTTGAAAATTCATGATAAATTATAATAAATATTTTAAAATTATATTAAGTCATTTGAAAATAATATGACTGATATTTATAGATATTGAGTTACAGAATAGAGTCTTAGACTCGATAATTACCCAATAAAGTTATCGGTACACCGACATGTTTCAGAAATTTATCTGCACTTATATAATTTAATTACATATGTGATTCTTTTTGATTCAATGGTTGTTAAACATGGGTAATAATGTGATTAGGTTATGTGCTAACTGCGAAATGTAGTACTATGTGTTATAGTATATTGTTCTAATCGAACGAATGATCTGATTAAAGATAGGTCATGATATAAACGATAAAACTAAGTTGTGAACTGTAAGCAGCGCATCAGGCAAGTATCTTACCTTTACATTTTCTTTATGTAGTGGACATGAGTAAGAATATTTATTAATTATATTAATACTGTACAGATTATTAACTTTATATTATATACGCTCATTGATTATCAACATGTTAGTATATGGTAATTCAGATATATATATTCTGTTCGTTAATTTCTATAAATGGTTATACAAGTGTCCCCACTTGAATAATCATTGTATTTAATCACATGTTGATACACCTTTGTCAATTACCCGTATATATATATATATGTTGAATTATAGATTATTGTTGAACAAGATAAAACCTTTGATTTGGAACCCAGACAAGTATGAACATCCCTACACGGGAAAACTTTTATGCGCCCAAGGCGGACAGAGTGAACGATACCCTCGTTCTTGCATGTAGTATTGATCAATGCAGGGCATAACGGGCCGATCACCCCCCGTGCTCGTAAGTTATGACGGTTTACAGATGAATTTCTGTTTAACCTATTCAAAAATTGAAAATAATGTTCATAGCATGTCACTTAAACCCTATTTATAGTCAGTACGTAGTTTCAAAAATTTGGTATAGAATTGATATATTATTATCATTGGTACAGATTACTTCAGAACAGTTGAATCATTGTAGAAGGGTAGTAAAAATAAAACATTTAAATTCTTTCAGCTTATATATATAATTGTTATTACTTGCTGGGCACTCAAATGCTCATCCTTGATTAATTTAAATGTTTTCAGCTAAGTCTGAAGAACCAGAAAGCTCATGCAGAAACAAAGGAAAAGGAAAGCTAACCAAATAAGATTTGTGGTAGTCTATGTAATAGTTAACTTTATTAAGACAAGTATGATATATATTATCTATCATGGGTTGTAATGAATGTTTAAAGGTTACGTACTTGGGATTCAGACTCTGATGATATGTAAATTAATTTGATCTTTAAATTATTGTTATTATTATTAGTATTATTATGCTCATAGAAATGGCATCGTGAAGCAACGAGTTTGGGTTTTAAGTACCAATTGGGGCTCTACATTGGAACGGTGACACAAAATACCACCCCAGACAAGTCAAAACCAGTAGTTTAAGGGAGAGTGTTTGTTGTGACCTCCCAGAAAGCAAGGAACCCGAACGAGGTCATCACGGGTAAGCTTATCATAAACTCTAGCAAAGTCTATACATTATTTGATACCGGTTCTACCCATTCTTTTATTTCTCCTACTTGCGCTCAATGATTAAATTTGACTCCGGAGAAATTAGACTTTGACTTATCTATGGAAACTCCGTTGGGAGAAACCTTCATTACATCCACTGTTTATAAGTCCTGTTTGGTTCAAATCGGTACCCTCACATTACCTGCCGATCTTATTTCATTGAAAATACTTGCATTTGATGTGATTCTAGGGATTGATTGGTTAACTACTCATCATGCAAAAATTGATTGTTTTCGTAAGGTTGTTAGCTTTCATATTCCTAACCAACCTATTATGCGAATTCAAGCAACCAAACCATTAAAATCAATCACCGTCATCTCAAGCCATAAAGCTATTCGCTTATTGAAAAATGATGTCAAGCTTTCTTAGCTCATATCACGATTTAAACAAAAATATGTCGATTTGAATGATATTTCTATTGTTAATAAATTTCCTGACGTATTCCCTGAAGACCTTCCTGGCCTACCCCCAGAGCGTGAAATTGAATTTTGTATCGATCTTGAACCCGGTACAAAACCCATTTCCAAAGCCCCATATCGAATGGCTCCTATTGAACTTTAGGAGTTAAATACCCAATTACAATAATTTTTAGACATTGGTTTCATTCGTCCTAATACGTCTCCTTGGGGTGCTCCTGTTCTATTCGTGAAGAAGAAAGATGGGAGTATACGACTTTGTATTGACTACCGGGAATTGAACAATGTCACAATCAAGAATAGGTATCCGTTACTTCGCATTGATGACCTGTTTGACCAGTTGCAAGGAGCATAATTTTTTTTAAAGATCGATCTTCGTCCTAGATATCATCAGCTGAAGGTTAAAACTGAGGATAATCCAAAGACTGTCTTCAGAACTCGGTACGGGCATTATGAATTTTTAGTCATGTCTTTTGGATTGACTAATGCTCTTGCTGCCTTCATGTATATGATGAACCGAGTATTCAAGGAATATTTGGATCACTTTGTGGTCGTCTTTATTGATGACATCCTCATATATTCCAAAAGCTGTGAAGATCATGAACAACACTTGAGACTAATATTCCAAAAGCTTCGTGAAAACAAGCTTTATGCCAAGTTGAAGAAATGTGAGTTCTGGCTTGAGGAAGTAGCATTCCTTGGGCACGTAGTATCAAGTCATGGAATATCTATTAACCCGACAAAGATTGAAGCTATTCAAAGCTGAGAGCAACCTAAATCAGTAACCGAAGTACGTAGCTTTCTCAAATTAGCTGGTTATTATCGGAGATTCGTGGAAGTGTTTTCTCAAATCGCTACTCCATTAACTTAGCTGACTCGAAAAGATATAAAATTCGGTTGGAGCGTGGATTGTGAGAAGAGTTTTCAAGAACTCAAGAGTTGACTCATTTCAGCACCTGTTCTGACAATACCATCTGGCTCGGAGGGATTTGTCATCTACAGTGATGCATTGGGCAAAGGGTTAGGATGTGTTCTCATGCAACATGGGAAAATCATAGCCTATACCTCTTGGCAACTCAAAGAATATGAGAGGAATTATCCTACTCATGATCTAGAGTTGGCAGTTGTTGTCTCCACACTTAAAATTTGGAGGCATTACTTGTATGGGGAGAAAGTGGAGATCTTTACGGATTATAAAAGCCTCAAGTATTTCTTCACTCAAAAGGAACTCAACATGCGGCAACGACGTTAGCTTCAACTGTTGAAAGATTATGATCATACCATCCAATACCATCCTGGAAAAGAGAACGTGGTAGCTGACGCCTTGAGTAGAAGATCATATGCGGGTACGAGTACGATATTGTCAACGCAAAGGCCCATTTTATATGACTTGCAAAGGATGGAGATAGAGTTAAAGACTCCAGGGACCAACGTGATGATGGCGAATATACGAGTAGAACCGACTTTAATCGATAAAGTTAAAGCTACTCAAGCTACAGACCTGGAACTGATGCGTATGTGGAAGAAAGTGCAAGAAATTGCTATGCCAGAAGCAAGAATCGATGAAGAAGGAATACTTCGACTCAACCCCAGACTTTGTGTTCCTAACGACCCTGATTTAAAGTATAAAATCATGATGGAGGCGCACAACACACCGTTTTCAATCCATTCTGGGAGAACCAAAATGTATCGTGATCTTCGACATACATTTTGGTGGAGCAATATGAAGAGAGAAATCGCGGAATATATCTCAAAATGTCTAACTTGTCAACGAGTCAAGGCGGAGCATCATGTACCAAAAGGTCCATTGCAACCACTTGAAATTTCAGAATAGAAGTGGGAGCACATTACCATGGATTTCGTTACCGGTCTTCCTAAGGTTTCTCAAGGCATAGATGCGATTTGGGTCATTGTTGATAGATTGACCAAGTCTGTTCATTTCTTACCGATACGAGAAACTTATACACTTGAACGTCTTGCTCGTATGTACATAAACGAGATTGTAAGATTGCATGGTAAGCCAGTATCCATAGTTTTTGATCTAGACCCAAGATTCACTTCAAGATTTTGGGTTAGTTTGCAAAAAGCTATGGGCACGGATTTATGATTTATCTCGGCATATCATCCTCAGACGGATGAGTAGTCGGAGAGGACTATTCAAACTCTTGAAGATCCATTAAGACTTTGTGTCCTAGACTTCAAAGGAATTTGGGACAAGTTCTTACCATTGGTGGAGTTTTCCTACAACAATAATTATCAATCAAGTATTGGCATGGCTCCATTCGAGGCGTTGTATGGAAGAAAGTGTCGTTCTCCAGTATGCTGGGATGAGGTGGGTGAAGCAATGTTGTTGGGACCAGAGTTGGTACGTATGACTACAGAAAAGATTCAAACAATCCGACAACGTATAAAAACCTCACAAGATCGACAAAAGAGTTATGCTGATCTTCATCAAAAGGACGTAGAATTCGATATCGGAGATCATGTGTTGTTACGTGTTGCTCCATGGAAAGGAGTTCTGAGATTTGGAAAGAGAGGAAAGCTCAATCCTCGATTCATTGGCCCATTTTCAACCCTCGATCGAGTAGGAATTGTGGCCTATAGACTCGCTTTACCGCTAAGTATGTCTCGTGTTCATAACATTTTTCACATATCTATGTTACATAAATAGGTGAAAGACCCGCACCACATTATTGAGTTAGAACCGGACAAAATAGCGGAATATTTAACGTATGAAGAGCTTCCTATTAAAATCTTGGATAAGAAGGAACATGTTCTACGCTCCAAGGTTATGCCTCAAGTCAAAGTTTTGTGGAGGAACAACGATGTTGAGGAAATGACCTGGAAGTTAGAATCTGAGATGAAATCAAGGTATCCTTACCTCTTCGACATACCAGGTACGTACCCTAATTTCAAGGGCGAAATTTCATAAGAAGGGGAGGTTGTAAGACCCCAACTTTTTAATAAAGATGATTTTTCTATAAATATCATTTTAGAATATTATGGAATGAATTTGATATAATGTTATTGTTGTGGGTAATATATATAAATTTTTTAAAGTACGTAAGTTGTTATATAATATTCGATTGATTGGGGAATATTCATTTTAACAGGGAATATTCGTACAACGGCACAATCATTGGTGGACCCTGGCGGAATTATTGTTTGGATTAAGAAAACGACAAAAATATTTTATGAAAATAACGACGGAAGTTTTACTGTTAACTGTTGAAACACCGTTGTTAAAAGTACGATGTCTGCGTGGTTGCATAGTAGCACACCTATTGATTATTGATGCTTACGTGAGAAGTCACTCGGTTTTGTTCAATTATTGCTATAGAATCTGCCAGCATAGTATCTCACGTTATTTGATTCAATTATTGTCAATATTTTATATATTATTAAATCAATAATTGAGATGACAAAGTTATTAATATTATTATTTGCAATATTAACGATATCAAGAAGTTACACAAGGAGAGGTTTGGTCACCTAATTGCCTTGAATGGGGAGAAATCCTTATTGAAAGCCCCTCTTTCTTGGGAATGACACGGTCGATTAATATTGTGAATTATAATAATGATGATAAATTTAGTTTTATTAGTATTATTAATGTAATAAAACAAGAAAGCTTTCTATATAAAAATGAATACTTTTATAAAGTTATCTCATTTTATTAGACTATAAATAGAATATATATTATATTCTATTATGCATAGTGTTTTGCATAGTAAAAAATCTTTTATATAAAATAGAATACTTTTATAAAGTTATTTGTTTTATTAGACTATAAATAGAATATATTATATTTTATTATGCATAGTGTTGCATAATGCTGCATAGATAAGTGTTTGTATAGTAAAAACTTTTTATATAAAAATGAATATTTTTATAAAGTTTTGTTTTATTTGATTATAAATAGAATATATTATATTTTATTGCATAGTGCAGCATAGTATCCTTTTCATTCTTCTATAAATAGGATGTTTAGTTAGAATTGAAAATCCCACAAGAAGTTCAGAGAATTCTCCTTCTATAATCTTGAGCATATTTCTTTAGAGTTTTAAGAAGCTTTGAGCGTAGTGCAAGTTTTCTTGAAGAATATCCTCGACCTACCAGTCAGAATACTCTTCTTTTACGGTAAGGGATATTATTTGTTGTACTCGTAAGGGATATTATTTCTTTCTTATTCATGAAGAGAACTTCTGTTATTCCATTCTTTATTATTCTGTTGGAATAACCTGTATACGCGAGCTACCCTATACTTGGTGAAATTCTTCTGTTATTCCATTCTTTATTATTATGTTGGAATAACCTGTCTATGCAAAGTACTGCATACATGGTGAAATTATTTGTTATTCCATTCTTTATTATTTTGTTGGAACATCCTGTCTGTGCGTTTACGCATGACCTGGTTTCATTGTTTATTATTCTGTTGGAATATCCTGTCTGTATATTTAAGCATTACCTGGTTCCATTATTTATTATTCTGTTGGAATATCTTGTCTGTATGCGTTCTGCATGACCGATTCTGTTATTTATTATTCTCGCTGGAATAACTTTTATCAAGCGGTATATCGCATGCTTGGTGATTTCTTTTTTTATTCCATTCTTTATTATACTCAGTTGGTTAAAGTTTTGACTTCTATACTGCATGAAATTAGTGGAATATCCTTGATATTTGCGCTTCATCCATTATCTTTTCATGGAAATATTCTTTTGAGCATTCTTGAGTGTTACTCTACAAAGAAGTATCATGTTGACAATTTGGACGTTATTAGTTCTTGGATAAATTAATTCTTGAACTTGTTTTATTGAATTCTTAAATCATTGTCATCATCCTCATGTTTATATTATGTTGAAAGTCATCTGTGGCCTGTAGTGCATAGATGGACTTGGTATGATTATGACCAGGGATTATTCAGTATAATCATGATTATAATGTTACAAATGATGTGGTAAAAGTCCTTATTGGCTCGTAGTGCATTGATGGAGAGTTGTTGGCATGATCATGACCATTGATGAATACACGAATATCCTTGGCCCGTAGTGCATGGATAATTTGTGGTTGTGATACTAATGAATATCCTTGGTCGTAGTGCATGGATGATGTGGATTATTTATTAAGCTGAGTCTCAGCGATAAAAGTGATGAAAAACCTTTTAAATCATAAAAGATAGTAGATTTTATTCTCTACTTGACTCTTTTAATGGATTGCTTGTTCCGATGTAGTTAAACTTGATGTTTGTTATATTGTATCAGTTTAACACAGTTGATGGCTAAGGATTTTCTCGAATCGCTACTCCATTAACTCAGCTGACTCAGAAAGATACAAAGTTTGGTTGGAGCAGAGAATGTGAGAAGAGTTTTCAAGAACTTAAGAAAGACTCATTTCAGCACCTGTTCTGACAATACCATCTGGCTCGGAGGGATTTGTCATCTATAGTGATGCTTCGGGCAAAGGGTTGGGATGTGTTCTCATGCAACATGGGAAACTCATAGCCTACGCCTCAAGATAACTCAAAGAATATGAGAGGAATTATCCTACTCATGATCTAGAGTTGGCAGCTGTTGTCTTCGCACTTAAAATTTGGAGGCATTACTTGTATGGGGAGAAAGTGGAGATCTTTACAGATCATAAAAACCTCAAATATTTCTTCACTCAAAAGGAACTCAACATGCGACAACGACGTTGGCTTGAACTGTTGAAAGATTATGATCATACCATCCAATACCATCCTGGAAAAGCGAACGTGGTAGCTGACGCATTGAGTAGAAGATCATATGCAAGTACGAGTGCGATATTGTCAACGCAAAGGTCCATTTTGTGTGACTTGCAAAGGATGGAGATAGAATTAAAGAATCCAGGGACCCATGTGATGATGGCGAATATACGAGTAGAACCTACTTTAATTGATAAAGTTAAAGCTGCTCAAGTTATAGACATGGAGCTAATGTGTATGAGGAAAAAAGTTTAAGAAGGTGCTATGCCGAAAGCAAGAATCGATGAAGAAGGAATACTTTGACTCAACTCCAGACTTTGTGATCCTAACGACCCTGATTTAAAGTATAAAATCATGATGGAGGCGCACAACACACCGTTTGCAATCCATCATGGGAGTACCAAAATGTATCGTGATCTTCGTCAAACATTTTGGTGGAGCAATATGAAGAGAGAGATAGCACTGTTTATCTCAAGGTGTTTAACTTGTCAATGAGTCAAGGCGGAGCATCAAGTTCCAAAAGGTCCATTACAACCACTTGAAATTCCAGAATGGAAGTGGGAGCACATTACCATGGATTTCGTTACTGGTCTTCCCAAGGTTTCTCAATGCATTGATGCAATTTGGGTCATTGTTGATAGATTGACTAAGTCTGCTCATTTCTTACCAATACGAGAAACTTATACACTTGAACGTCTTACTCATATGTACATAAATGAGGTTGTAAGATTGCATGGTATACCAGTATCCATAGTTTCTAATCGAGACCCAAGATTCACTTCACGGTTTTGGGTTAGTTTACAAAAAACTATGGGCACGGATTTACGATTTAGTTCGGCATAACATCCTTAGACGGACGGACAATCAGAGAGGACCATTTAAACTCTTGAAGATTTATTAAGTTCTTACCATTGATGGAGTTTTCCTACAACAACAGCTATCAAGCAAATATTGGCATGGCTCCATTCGTTGCGTTGTATAGAAAAAAGTGTCGTTCTTTAGTATGCTGAGATGAGGTGGGTGAAGCAACGTTGTTGGGACTGAAGTTGGTAAGTATGACTACGAAAAAGATTCAAACGATCTGGCAACGTATAAAAACCTCACAAGACCGACAAAAGAGTTATGTTGATCTTCATCGAAAGGACGTGGAATTCGATATTAGAGATCATGTGTTGTTACGTGTTGTTCCATGGAAAGGAGTTATGAGATTTGGAAAGAGAGGAAAGCTCAATCCTCTATTCATTAGCCCATTTTTAATCCTCGATCGAGTAGGAACTGTGGCATATAGACTCGCTTTACCGCCAAGTATGTCTCATGTTCATAACGTTTTTCACATATCCATGTTACGTAAATATGTGGAAGACCCGAACCACATTATTGAGTTAGAACCGGACAAAATAGCGAAAGATTTGATGTATGAAGAGGTTTCAGTTCAAATCATTGATAAGAAGGAACATATTCTACGCTCCAAGGTTATACCTCAAGTCAAAGTTTTGTGGAGAAACCACGATGTTGAGGAAATGACCTAGGAGTTAGAATCTGAAATGAAATCAAGGTATCTTTACCTCTTCGACATACCGGGTACGTACCCTAATTTCGAGGGCGAAATTTCATAAGGGGAGGTTGTAAGACCCCAACTTTTTAATAAAGATGATTTTTCTATAAATATCATTTTTGAATATTATGGAATGAATTTAATATAATGTTATAATTGTGGGTAATATGTATAAATTTTGCAAAGTACGCAAGTGGTTATATAATATTCGATTGGTCGGGAAATATTCGTACAACGGCACAATCATTGGTTGACCCCACAACGGAATTATTATCGGATTGAGAAAACCACAAAATATTTTATGAAAATAACGGCGGAAGTTTTACCGTTAACTGTTGAAACACCCGGTGTTAAAAGTACAATAATACGCGTGGTTGCATAGTAGCACACGGTATTGATTATTGATGATTACGTGAGAAGTCGCTCAGTTGTATTCAATTATTGTCGATATTTTATATATTGAGATGACAGAGTTATTAATATTATTATTTGCAATATTAATAATGTCTAGAAGTTTTGTCAATGAGAGGTTTAGTCACGTAATTGTGCGCCAATGGGGAGAAATCCTTATTGTAAAACCCCCTCTTTCCTAGGAACGACCAGGTCGATTAATATTGTGAATTATAATAATGATGATAAATTTTGTTTTATTAGTAATATTAATGTAATAAAACAGAAAAGCATTTTATATAAAACATAATACTTTTATAAAGTTATCTGTTTTATTAGACTATAAATAGAAAAAAATTATATTCTATTATGCATAGTGTTTTGCATAGTAAAATCTTTCTATATAAAACATAATACTTTTATAAAGTTATTTGTTTTATTAGACTATAAATAGAATATATTATATTTTATTATGCATAGTGTTGCATAGTGCTGCATAGATAGTGTTTGCATAGTAAAAACTTTTTATATAAAATGTAATATTTTTTATAAAGTTTTGTTTTATTTGATTATAAATAGAATATATTATATTTTATTGCATAGTGCAGCATAGTATCCTTTCCATTCTTCTATAAATAGGATGTTTAGTTAGAATTGAAAATCACACAAGAAGTTCAGAGAATTCTCCTTCTATAATCTTGAGCATATTTCTTTAGAGTTTTAAGAAGCTTTGAGCGTAGTGCAAGTTTTCTTAAAGAATATCCTCGACCTACCAGTCAGGATACTCTTCTTTTACGGTAAGAGATATTATTTGTTGTACTTGTAAGGGATATTATTTCTTTCTTATTCATGAAGAGAACTTCTGTTATTCCATTCTTTATTATTCTGTTGGAATAACCTGTATACGCGAGCTACCCTATACTTGGTGAAATTCTTCTGTTATTCCATTCTTTATTATTATGTTGAATAACTTTGCCTATGCAAAGTCTTTGCATAAATGGTGAAATTCTTACATTATTCCATTCTTTATTATTACATTTGTAACATCCTCGTGCAATGCGTTCTGGCGTGACCGAATTTCGTTGTTTATTATTCTGTTGGAATATCCTATATGTGCGTTTACGCATGACTTGGTTCCATTATTTATTATTCTGTTGGAATATCCTGTCTGTGCATTTACGCATAACCTGGTTCCGTTATTTATTATTCTGTTGGAATAACCTTTCTAGGCGGCCTATCGCATGCTTGGTGATTTCTTTTGTTATTCCATTCCTTATTATACTCAGTTGGTTAAAGTTTTGACTTCTATACTCCATGAAATTAGTAGAATATTCTTGATATTTGTGCTTCATCTAGTATCTTTTCATGGAAATATTCTTTTGAGCATTCTTGAGTGTTACTCTACAAAGAAGTATCATGTTGACAATTTGGACGTTATTAGTTCCTGGATAAATTATTTCTTAAACTTGTTTTATTGAATTCTTATATCATTGTCATCATCCTCATGTTTATATTATGTTGAAAGTCATCTGTGGCATGTAGTGCATAGATGGACTTGGTATAATTATGACTAGGAATTATTCGGTATAATCATGACCATAATGTTACAAATGATGTGGTAAAAGTCCTCATTGGCCCGTAGTGCATTGATGGACAGTTGTTGGCATGATCATGACCATTGATGAATACACGAATATCCTTGGCCCGTAGTGCATGGATAATTTGTGGTTGTGATACTAATGAATATCCTTGGCCGTAGTGTAGGGATGATGTGGATTATTTATTGTTTGAGTCTCGGCGATAAAAGTGATGAAAAATCTTTTAAATCATAACAGATAGTAGATTTTATTCTCTACTTGACTCTTTTAATGGATTGCTTGTTCCGCTGCAGTTAAACTTGATGTTTGTTATATTGTATCAGTTTAACACTGTTGATGGCTAACGATAATTTGTTCTGCATTATCTTAGTCATAATATTTCTTACTGGGCTAGTTGAGCTCACCCTTTTGCTTTCATTGTTCTCTTCAGAAAATGAGAACGTAACAGGAATAGTCGAGGAACGGAGTGACGGTCCAGATGATAGCATTAGTAGTCCTCATTATTCTATGAAATAGTGTGATAATAAATGTATTGAGGACTTATTTTGAGTTTGAATACCGCCTGTAAGACAATATTTGTATTAAAACTCACATTTCATTCATTATATTTAAGGTTGTATTTATATTCTGTACCATGTATTTGGCGACTCATAATATGTGATGTATACCTAATTTGGAGGCGTCACATAAAGCCCCTATAGCGACAATTAATTTTGGAAAATGAATTATTTTATTAAATAAATAGAAAAAAATGATATTTAATTATTAAAAATACAAAATAAATTACTAAAAATTATTTTAAAGTCCAAAATTAGTTTTTAATTATTCGACTATATTTCATAGATATTTAATATTTTGGAATAATAAAATTATTTAATTTATTTAATTAGTATATTAAATAAATTATTTAACAATGATTTTAATACTTGAAAATAAAGAAAAATTATATTATGTTATTAGAAAATATTTGAAGTTATTTATGATAACTTTTAATATTTTGTGATGAATTTCATTAATTAATTAATATTAATCATAATTAATTTATTTAATAAATATATTAAATAAATTATGAAAAATAGAATTAATGATTTAAAACTCATATAAAAATGATTTAAGTGTTATAAAAATATTTTAAGTTATAAAATATAACGTTTGATATTTTGTCGGAAAAACATTAATATTTAATATTAATGGCAATTATCGGATAATGAATTTAAAGGTTTAAAAATCATATAAATATGATTTTAAGGTATTAAAATACTTTGATATATTATAAATATATTATAATATTTTGTTATAATTTTCATTAATATTTAATATTCAATAAATATAATGATAAAGGAATTATATGGTATTTAAATTATATAAATACGATATTAATGATTGAAAAATTATGACATATGGTAATAATTATCAAAAAATTATTACGAGCTTATGAAAAATATTTTAACTGATAATAAATTATCTAAAATATATGTGAACCATTTTAGATCGAGTCTTAGTGATGTTAAACTCGATTATTATCCGATTAAGCTGTCGGAATGTCAGAATTGTGTCGAACTCGACTCAGACTGTAAAAGTTTAACTTGAGGTTAAGTATTATGTGTGTTATAGACGGATAGGATTATGTGTTAATGTGTTTAGGTTATTTTATAACTGTGATGATATTATTCTAACTTAGAAATAAATGTATTATTAATATTAGGTCTTCAGATAAATCTTATTAAATGTGTAACGATAATCCACGGAACAAGCAAGTTTTTCTTAACTCGACCTCGAGTTGTATTATTCGATTATACTTATGGTTAATCATTTCTGATTGCCATGTCTAAGAATTATTAAATCGCACTTTCATAATCTTGCATGTATTCATTAGGTATGAAAGGCTGATCACCTTCATTACCATTCGGTCCGGATATATATATATATATATATATATATATATATATATATATATATATGTGTGTGTGTGTGTGTGTGTGTGTGTGTGTGTGTGTGTGTTCATGTTCAATGATTCGTTCAGCTATGTAAAATTTGTTCATGCTAGTTCATAATTATATTGTAGACCTTTAGCCAGCTTATTGTTCAATTCTTTCTATCATGATATATCTTTAATTTAGTGAACTTAAAATTACTGGGCAAACTTATTGCTCACCATTGCTATATCATGATTAACATTGCAGATTAAGACGAATATGTCGGGTACAAGAAAGGACAAGACCAAGTCCAGCTTGGGATAATATGTTCAACTAAAAATGTAATAGTATAGTATGATAATAACATTATATGTTAGATAGTTTATGAATTGTGTAAGTTAAGGTTACTCGACCTTGGGGAATTATGTGTAAAGTTATTGTATAAACGATTTATGTTTATATCTTGCGCAATAGTGATAGAATGATTGTACCAGATCCGCGGTGATTTGGGAACCGAATTTGGAGCTGTCACAATTTGAGCTGTTAACGTAGACAACTTTTCCTGACCCTTTCTACTTAAGGCATCAGCAACTATATTGGCTTTTCTAGGGTGATACAGGATTTCACAGCCGTAATCCTTTATCAACTCCAGCCATCTCCTCTGCCTCATATTCAACTTCTTCTGTGTGAAAATATATTTTAGACTCTTGTGGTCCGTGTATATCTCACATTTTCCACGTAAAGATAATGTTTCCATATCTTTAATGCAAACACTACCGCGGCCAGTTCCAGATCATGAGTAGGGAAAACTTTTTCATAATCCTTCAACTGCCGTGATGCATACGCAATGACCTTGCCATGCTGCATGAGCACGCAACTAAGTCCTCTATGCGAAGCATCGCTATAAACTACGAAATTTCATGTGTTATCGGGTACTGAGAAAACAAGTGTTTCACTTAACCTCTTCTTCAATTCTTGAAAACTATCCTCGCATATCTCCGTCCACGCGTATTGAAAGTAGTATGCATACAAGCCAATCATGTTTGATGATAAAGCATATACTTTGTAACAATCTTATTCATTTATTAATAAAAGTATTAATTTATTAAAGGCTTTTAATTATCTACATGATCTTTGTTTTATAATATGTGATAAACCCATAGTTTTAAGTAATGCTTTTAGAATAATGATGATGATCATTCTAATGAGATCTAAATTCTTAAAAAGATTAAAACTAAAATAGTTCCCAATCATTGGATTACTAAATTGGGGATTAGTGAATCCGGATAGATTGGTACATACGTTGCTTGCTCATTGGATGAGGATGATTGATCTCATGATCATTTGTGTGGAGACACTAAAGCAAGTATGTAGGTGCTTATTAGAGAATAAGTTCATTTGAACGTGGCTCGCTAAGGAATACCTAATGGAGTTTTATTTACTGTCGATAGGAATTTCTGTAGTGATAGTAGTACAAGTAATCCTTGGACTTGAGATCATCATAGTATCTTGTGTATGATGAGTTATACTTTGACTTATTCCTTAAGACCCTTAGGGTATATCAAAGGGTATGCTTGGGTATAATAAGTTGTACATGGAGATAATGTATGATCAATAAAAATCTACCACTTCTAATAAAAGAAGAAATGTCTATGTGATTCGATAAATGACAACCCAGTAGTCCTTGGCGAGCAGAGAATGAAATTAGAAAGGAGTTTCTAATTTGCATTATTTGAGTTGTGCATTTAAGGATCGAAATACATATAATTAAATAAAATAAGACTTGTGATAATTCCATATCTTATATTTAATTGGGACATTGTATGGTGGAAGGATTGAATTGTACGGTAACTATTTACTCAAAGGTTCTTTTATGATTAATGTTGAAATCTATATTATCTGGAAAGTCGTTGATCATTAGGGAGGCTTATCCTATTGTAGAATAAATATTATTTATTTAAATAAATTAATTGTTTAATTTATTTATTTAAATAAGATTAGAATTATTCTAATTGATTTATTCACAACCGGTTTAATATGGAGAACCTAAAGGGTCACACCATAAAAGGAAGAATAATTATTTAAGAAGTTAATGGCATAATCGTAATAATATGTTATGTATATTTAATTTAATCTATGGTGATAGAATTAATTAAATAGCTTAATATTATTATTTAATATTTTAGAAATATTAAATATAAATTAATAAGAGGAGTCTTATTAATATTATTATAATTATTATTATTATTTTAATTTCTAAAAGAGTTAAGGAATTAATTTAATATAAGTACTCTCATTTATTCCTAATTGGATTAGGAAGGAAAATTAGTTAAAGGAGTTTAATTAATTATCCCTAATAAGATTAGGGAGCTTAATTAATTAAAAGAATTTAATTAATTAAATAAAACCCAATTCCTTAATTGTTAAGGTGGGTTGCCCACATCTATAAATAAGAGGAGTCTTATTATGGGTGAGGGGGTTGTTGACTTTTACAACGACATAATTCCAATTTGTTGGAGAGTATGCCCTTTCTATAGAGATAGAAAACTAGGGTTGAGCCAATATCCCTTCTTCTTGAATCATTATTATTCCTTGGTGGATCACCTCTAGAGGCCAAACATATGGGTGGCTAACGTTGATCGAAAGGAAGGAACAAAACCCCATGGATTCAAGTTGAACGCGAAAGAATTTGGAGGTGAACTTGTACACGAGGAAGCTCGATCTTCAAGGGTATGATTTTATTCTTTATCTTTTCATTTAATTAATAATTGTGCATAAAGGGTGATCCGGGTATATGGTTTGTAAATTTTTTAAACTCTGATTTTACATGTTTCCGCATTTTTATGCAATTTAATTGCGTTCATGAATTTTTACAAACCTAACAGTGGCATCAGAGCCAAACCTTTATGCAAATTATTAATTGTTTTAATTTGATATGTATATTGATATATGTTTAGAACAATTTAATTGGGCATAATTTTATTGTATAAAATTTATAAAAAAAAAGAAAAAAGGTGCCGATTTTTTTTTTTTTTTAAAAGCCTCGTCCAAGATTAACAACTTGCAGGATTACTTTATAGTATATATATATTCCACTTTTTATGCAAGATTAACAAGTGGTCCTATGAGACGGAAAAAAAAAACGATTCATATTATATTGTTGACTTGATTGATTAATAATAAAAAAAAAAAAATAAATATATATATATATAATTTACCTGATTCAAGGAGGTTAAAAAAAAAGGTGGCCACTTGATTCTTTTTCCTTTCTAATCAGATTAGTCACGTACGTACAACATGTAGATAATTTATGGGAAACATGAAATTCGCATATAATATAATATATATAATATATATAACCTGAAACTATATATATATATATTCTTAGTTATTATATATATATATAATAGTTATATATATATATATATATATATATTCTTCATTATTTTATAATTAAAATAAAAGGTTTATTTTAATTTTAAAATAAAAGGTTTATTTTAATTTTAAAATAAAAGGTTTATTTTAATATTAAAATATAAAGTTTATTTTAATTTTAAAATTAAATTTCATGCTAACTAATTAGAGAGTTAGAATTGGATTCCATGATAACTAATTAGAGTTGAAATTAGATTCCATATTTCCTTAAATAAAGGAGTTTATTTAGATATGAAATTAGATTTCATATTATTCAAAATAAAAGAGTTTATTTGTGAATAGGAAAGAGAATCCATGTTTCCTTAAATAAAGGAGTTTATTTAGATATGGAATAAGATTTCATATTATTCAAAATAAAGGAGTTTATTTGTGAATAGGAAAAAAGAATCGATCTTTCCTTAAATAAAGGAGTTTATTTAGATATGAAATAAGATTTCATATTATTCAAAATAAAGGAGTTTATTTGTGAATAGGAAAAGAAAATCCGTGTTTCCTTTAATAAAAGATTTTTTTACATGGAATTGGATTCCATAATTAATTAAAATAAAAGAGTTTATTTTAATTAAAGATTTTATATATATATATATATATATATATATGGAATTGGATTCCATAATTAATTAAAATAAAGGAGTTTATTTTGATTAAAATTTTGATTAAAATAAAATAGTTTATTTTATTCAAAATTGGATAAATTAAAATAAAATAGTTTTATTTTGATTTAAATTTGGATTAAAATAAAGGAGTTTATTTTTATTCAAAAATAGATTTTATACTAACTAAAGTTGCCTATTAAATGATATCAATATATATATTAAATGTTTATTATTCATAAGATGAATGTTATTTATTGATGCGTATGGTGATGTGTATGATAATAAATGGGATTGATTATGGACTATTGACCATGTGATTGGATTTTATTTTAGTTGGATGCATGAATGTATGGGTTTTATTAAATGGGTCTCTGCGACTCGTCTTCTCTAATTTTTCCGAATGTAAATTCTATCTCCCTCCTATGTACTTCCCTTATTTGATCAAGGTTTCTATTTATTTTAAATAATTTTGTAATAGGAATAGTTAGAATTAATTTTGAAAAATTGGAGATCAAGGAGCGCTTGAAGACCCGTTTGTAATGGAGCCCGGGTTTAAATGTAATAGTTATATTTAAATATTGTTTCTTGCACCCCTAGGGTTTGACCTTTTGGTTCACTTGGTGGCTCTAGTGAACCAAACTAGAATAAAAGTCCATAATCAATCCGAGTAGAATATAGTATTCTATATGTGCATGCTTATACTATATATATTATATATTATGCAAACATGCTTCGCATGTTCATTAATATAACGCGTATTTTATATATATATATGTGCATGCTGCAGCTAAACAAGATGAGACAAATTAATAACAAACCCTCAATTTTTATATTAAGTCCTAAGCGTTCAAAGATATTTGGAATATCGAGCGTCAGCCTTCTAGCATGATAAAATTAATAGAGTATTAAATATTTAATATGAGTTTGTTGTGTCACCACAAGGCAAGTATTAAGTATTTAAGATGTTAATTTATCATATTTGATGCTTATAAAGAAAATTGAACAATATTGTTTTGTTGTGTCACCACAAGGATGATATTTTTCTTTTTGAATATATGGAGTGCTAGGTTCGGACTTAACTTGGATAATTTTGATTCGGATGTGCCACCACTTGATCAAAAATAATCTAAGAGGCAAAAGAAAAGGAGTTGCATAGTTGATGTAATTGACAAAAGTTGTCTACCTATTTATTTATATATAGTTTGTTGTGTCACCACAAGGCTATATACATTTGAAATGGGATCCTTATTCTCACTAGCAAATCTTTAATTAGATTTTGCTTAGAACTATATAAGTGAGGGTAATATAGTTTGAAGAAAATAGTGGGAGATACCAATTTAAAACAAGACCTAATTTATTTTGGTAATTAATAAAAGAATGTATGTTAAAATATTGTTAATTACAAATTCATTTACGAAATTTTACAATGTCTAAAATTACTATCAACTGCGAAGCATATTATATGCTAAATTAACGGCATCAATTAAGCGGATTGGTTAAGGAATTTGAGAATAGTTCTCATAAATGAAAAGCTATCTTATGTCATTAATCGCCTATCCTGCAATGGTTGCGCATAATGCCTCTGAGGAAGACATTGCTACTTTTAGAAAGTGGCAAGATGATGCACATTGGCTCAATGCATCATGCTCGCATCCATGAGTAACGAGCTTGAGCGTCGGCATGAAACTATGGATGCTCTTACTATATTCCCGCAAATCAAGTAGTTGATGGTGAGGAAAGTAGGGTGATAGATATCGAGATATCTAAGGAGCTCTTCCGATCTAGAATGGCCAATGGCACTATAAATGCAGATAAAAAGTTCTTAACATTATCAATTTGATTGATCAATTAGGACAACGAGTTTTGTCATGGATGGAGAGTTGAGCCAAGATTTGATCTTGCACTCGGGTCTCGGACTCCTTTCACAATTGTTGTGAATTTTTATATGAACAAGCTAGATATCGCCTCACCGATTTCCTTAACATATTGAAAAATGTTGAGAGTCACTTTCCAACCAAGAAAGATCAAGTCTTCTTGGTAGGGGCCAAAGGATCTTCCGAAAAGAAGAGCGATTCAAAGAAGGTAAATGCGGAAAGGCGTAAACAAAGGATAATAAGAACAAAAGCGATACGGATAGCAAAAGGAGTTTGCTTCCCACTGCAATAAGCCCGGACACTAGAAAGAAAGCTGCGAGAAGCATCTTGCGAGAGGCTAACCAAAGAAGCTTAGTGAAGTTTCGGTTCTAATACAATTTTGTTCATGATTTAAATAAATTTTCTTTAAGTCAAGGTTCTACTTGGGTATTGGATACCGATTTTGGTTATCATAAATATAGATTTATGAAGGACCAAATGCAGTAGAAAGCTAAACAAATATAAGTAATCCTATGTGTGGAAAATGAAGCAAAGGTTGCTGCATTAGCTATAGAAACTTATAGTTTAGCAATGCCTACGGGCAAATCTATTAAGTCAATAAGTTGTTATTGTATTCCAGGTCTTGTTAAAAAATATTATTTCCATTTTATTGTTGGACAATGAAATCCTTGGTATTATAATTAAGAACAATTGTTGTTCTATTTATAATAATAATAATGTTTTGTATAGAACTGGAATATTACTTAATGGATTTTATATACTTGACTTACGTGAAAATAATTTTGCAAATTGAACAAACTAGTATAAGAAAATGAGATGATCATTCAAAGAGTTGAATGTGTGTATTTTCTGAAATACAAGTATGAATTATTTGAAAGGTTCAAAGAATTCAGAAGTGAAATAAATTGATAAAGTATTAGAATTCTTTGATCGGATCAAGGAATAAATACTTGTGCAATAAGTTTCTAGATCATCTCAAATGGTTTTCTCATAATGGACACATCCTGATACGCAATAATTGGTTGATGTATCTGAAAGAAAAAATTGTACCTATTTGAACATGGTGCGATCCATAATGATTTTACTGACATTCCAATATCCTTCCGGGATAATGTCCTAGAAATGGTTTGCATATCTCGAAAAATGGTAACCTCAAAATCCAAATTTCAAGACTCCATAAAAGTTATGGACGGGAGGATTCCTAATCAAGTATGTTAAGATAAGGGTTGTCCAACTTATGTGAAAGCGGTTTCAAAGGATAAGCTTGAGACAAGATTTGACAAATCTGATTTGTGGGACATCCTAAAGTAAGTTTAGGGTAAATGTTCTATAATCCTACTTAGCAAAAGGTGTTTATTACGAAACACGCTTCCTTCTAAGATAAAGGTGTTTATCATTGAAGGGGCTAGTGGGAGGATAATAGATCTTGAAAAGTTCAAGAACCACAAAACACTATAAGTCAAATAAGAGGAACCTATAGATGAACTGTTGTACCACAACCGAATCAAATCTGAATAGTACCAAGATACCTAGGAGGTATGGATTCATCATAGATGATGATGATGAGGTACACATCATGAAGATGATGATCTAGTTACATACGATGAGATAAGTGTTGTGAACACTTTCGAGAAATGGATTGAAGCAAGTTTCTCAAATATGGAACATTCGTTTTGATGAGGCAATCAAAAGAGTTTGATTTTATCAAAAAAATAATAATAATAATAATAAGAAGAATGAACCTAGTGTGTACAAAAGGGTCAGTGGGATCATCGTGACATTCCTAGTACTATATGTTGATATACTACGGATAAGGAATGACATACTAATGCTACAATCAGTAATGATAAAGTTGTCTAAACATTCCTCCATGAATGATTTGGAAGAGTATCGTAATTAGGGATGCAAATCTATATAGATAGATTTAAAAGGATGCTCAACTTAACGCAAGGAACGTATATTCATTTGATGCTAAAGTCGTTTAGCATGGCAAACTCCAAGAGATGTCTCATGTCGATGAGCCATGGAGTGTATCTCTCTTAATAGTCCCCACAGACTCCTGAAAAGAGTGGTCGCATGAGTGACAATCATGTATGCAATGAAATATACGAGACCTGATGTTGATCAGTCATATTATGGAGAAGTTCACTATGAGTCAGTGAAAAACATCTTAAAGTGCTTAACCGGCACTAAGGATGTGATCATATTTATGGTGGGTCTAAATTAAAACTAGAGGGCTTAACAGACTCAAGTTTTTCAGACAGACCAAGATGACAGAAAATCCACTTTAAGGTAAAGCGTTATCTTGAATAGTGTTGCAATGAATTGAAAAGGTTCCAAACAGCAAAGAGTTGCTGGTTTAGTGATAAAGACAAAGTATATAGCTATAAATGAAGTTGCAAGTTGATTGTTTGGATTAAAAGTTCATTACAGAACTAGGAATAGTTCCTAAGTCTCATCTTGGATCTAAACATGTGTTGTGGTACTTTCAATTGATTATTAGAATCATTGAAAGATGGGAAATCACTATAGATATAGTGGACTCTCATGAACAACATTACATATCCATTAACTAAAGCTTATCCAACAGCAGGATAATCGTCACTTAGAGAAGAAGAGTATAAGATACCATGACGATTGGCTTTAGTGCAAGTGGGAGATTGAAAGTAGTATTCACACAAGCCAATCATGTTTGATGATAAAGCATATACTTTGTAACAATCTTATTCATTTATTAATAAAAAGTATTAATTTATTAAAGGCTTTTAATTATCTACATGATCTTTGTTTTATAATATGTGATAAACCCATAGTTTTAAGTAATGCTTTTAGAATAATGATGATGATCATTCTAATGAGATCTAAATTCTTAGAAAGCTTAAAACTAAAATAGTTCCCGGTCGTTGGATTACTAAATTGGGGATTAGTGAATCCGGATAGATTGGTACATACGTTGCTTGCTCATTGGATGAGGATGATTGATCTCATGATCATTTGTGTGGAGACACTAAAAGCAAGTATGTAGGTGCTTATTAGAGAATAAGTTCATTGAACGTGGCTCGCTAAGGAATACCTAATGGAGTTTTATTTGCTGTCAATAGGAATTCTCAGAGTGATAGTAGTACAAGTAATCCTTGGACTTGAGATCATCATAGTATCTTGTGTATGATGAGTTATACTTTGACTTATTCCTTAAGACCCTTAGGGTATATCAAAGGGTATGCTTGGGTATAATAAGTTATACATGGAGATAATGTATGATCGATAAAGAATCTACCACTTCTAATAAAAGAAGAGAAATGTCCTATGTGATTCGATAAATGACAACCCAAATGAGTCCCTTGCCAAGGCGTGAATAAAATTAGAAAGGAGTTTCTAATTTGCATTATTTGAGTTGTGCATTTAAGGATCAAAATACATATAATTAAATAAAATAAGACTTGTGAAGAATTCCATATGTCTTATATTTAATTGGGACATTGTATGGTGGAAGGATTGAATTGTATGCAGTAACTATTTACTCAAAGGTTCTTTTATGATTAATGTTGAAATCTATATTATCTCGAAAAGTCGTTGATCATAGGGAGGCTTATCCTATTGTAGAATAAATATTATTTATTTAAATAAATTATTTGTTTAATTTATTTATTTAAATAAGATTAGAATTGTTCTAATTGATTTATTCACAACCTATTTTAATATGGAGAACCTAAAGGGTCACACCATAAAAGGAAGAATAATTATTTAAGAAGTTAATGGCATAATCGTAATAATATGTTATGTATATTTAATTTAATCTATGGTGATAGAATAAATTAAATAGCTTAATATTTACTATTTAATATTTTAGAAATATTAAATATAAATTAATAAGAGGAGTCTTATTAATATTATTATAATTATTATTAATATTTTAATTTTTAAAGAGTTTAGGAATTAATTTAATATAAGTACTCTCATTTATTCCTAATTGGATTAGGAAGGAAAATTAGTTAAAGGAGTTTAATTAATTATCCCTAATAAGATTAGGGAGCTTAATTAATTAAAAGAATTTAATTAATTAAATAAAACCCAATTCCTTAATTGTTAAGGTGGGTTGCCCACATCTATAAATAAGAGGAGTCTTATTATGGGTGTAAGTTGGTTGTTGACTTTTACAACATACGTAATTCCAAAAGTTGGAGAGTACGCCCCCTTTTTCTATACAGATAGGAAAAACTAGGGTTTGAGCCAATACCCCTTCTTCTTGAAAATTCTTTTTCCTTGGTGGATCACCTCTAGAGGCCAAACACTTGGGTGGCTAATGTTGATCAAAGGAAGGAACCAAACCCGGTGGATTCAAGTTGAACGCGAAAAGGATTGGAGGTGAACTTGTACCTGAGGAAGCTCGGATCTTAAAGGGTATGATTCTTGTCCTTCATATTTTCGTTTAATTAATAATTGTGCATAAACGGTGATCCGGGTATATGGTTTGTAAAATTTTTAAACTCTGATTTTATCTCGCTTCCGCTTAATTTTTGCAATTTGATTGCGTTCATGAATATTACAAACCTAACACTCACAAGATCGACAAAAGAGTTATGCTGATCTTCATCGAAAAGACGTGGAATTCAATGTTGTAGAGCATGTGCTGTTACGTCTGGCACCATGGAAAGGAGTTACGAGATTTGGAAAGAGAGGAAAGCTCAATCCTTGATTCATTAGCCCATTTGAAATACTTGACCGAGTAGGAACTGTGGCTTATAGACTCGCGTTACCGCCAAGTATGTCTCGTGTTCAAAACGTTTTTCACATATCCATGTTACGTAAATATGTGGAAGACCCGAACCACATTATTGAGTTAGAACCGAACGAAATAGCGGAAGATTTAACGTATGAAGAGGTTCCTGTTAAAATCTTGGATAAGAAGGAACATATTCTACGCTCAAAGTTTATACCTCAAGTCAAAGTTTTGTGGAGAAACCATGATGTTGAGGAAATGACCTGGGAGTTAGAATCAGAAATGAGATCAAGGTATCCTCACCTCTTCGTTATACTGGGTATGTACCTTAATTTCGAGGGAGAAATTTCATAAGAAGGGGAGGTTGTAAGACCCCAACTTTTATGAATAAAGATGAATTTTCTATAAATATCATTTTTGAATATTATGGAGTGAATTTGATATTATGTTATAGTTGTGGGTAATATTTATAAATTTTGCAAAGTACGCAAGTTGTTATATTATATTCGATTGGTCGGGGAATATTCGTTTTAATAGGGAATATTCGTACGACGACACAATCATTGGTGGACCCCATAATTGAATTATTGTCGAAATGAGAAAACGACAAAAATATCCTTTATAAAAATAACGAAAAGTTTTACAGTTAACTATTGAAATACCTGGTGTTAAAAGTACAATAATACGCGTGGTTGCATAGTAGCACACAGTTTTGATTATTGATTTTTACGTGAGAAGTCACTCAATTTTAGTCAATTATTGCTACAATAATTGCTTCATAGTATCTCAGGTTATTTGATTCAATTATTGTCAATATTTTATATATTATTAAATCAATAATTGAGACGACAATGTTATTAATATTATTATTTGCAATATTGACGATGTCTAGAAGTTCTGTCAAGGAGAGGTTTGGTCACCTAATTACGCGCCAATAGGGAGATATCCTTATTGGAAAGCCCCCACTTTCCTGGAAACGACCTGGTTGTTGAATATTGCGAATTATAATAACGATGATAAAAGTTGTGAAAAATATTGAGGTGATTTTTATGAAGTATTTGTTGTAAATATTGGCGTATTATTTGGACCCCCATTTACTTATTTTTCAACATAATCGGTAGAAAGTTATTTAATATTATAAAGGTGGGAACACATGTGGGGCCCATATTAGAAAAATGAATTGGTTGGGAAAGTTCACGGGTGATTGTATTCAAAGTCACAGGTATTTGTTTATATGTATAATATATATATCTTATTAGTTTTTTTATATTAAAAATAGAATATATTATATTTTATTATGCATAGTGTTTGCATAGTGCCTGCATAGTAAATGCATAGTAACAAATGTTGAAATCGTCCGATTTTTTTTTTAAACAACTGTGCATCAGTGATTTTTATTTCCAAATAGTATCCTCTCCATTCTCCTATAAATAGGATGCTTAGTTAGAATTGAAAATCACACTAGAATCAGAGAATTCTTCTTCTATAATATTGAGCATATTTCTTTCGAGTTTTAGAAAGCTTTGAGTGTAGAAAATAGTAAAAGTTTTCTTCAAGAATATCTCCGCTATACCAGTTGGAATACTCTTCTTTTCAAGGTAAGGGATGTTATTTTTGTTCAATATTCATATGAAATAATATTTTCTCCCATACTCTGTAGTATGTAAGTAATATTATTTCGTTTTAGATTCCGAATTCTATACTCATTTTGTTAAATTTTTAGCTTATATACTCCATGAAATTAGTAGAATATCCTTGATATTAGTGCTTCATCCAGTATCTTTTCATGGAAATATTATTTTGAGCATTCTTGATAAGTTTTAACTTTTTCATGCTGGGGTACTATTCACGGGGTTACTATTCCCAAAGTTACTATTCACAGGTACTATTCACTCGGTTACTATTCACCCGGGGTACTATTCATGACAAAAATTGATTTCTTTTCGGTCCAAATTATTTTTAATATAATATTATTCTTGAATTTTACTCCACAAAGCAGTATCATGTTAACAATTTGGACATTATTGAATTCTGGATAAATTAAATTATAAATCTTTAAAATTTATCCTTTACTTTCATTTAATTGAATTTTTATATCATTGTCATCATCCTCATGCTTATATTATTATGAAAGTCATCTTTGGCCCGTAGTGCATAGATGGACTTGGTATGATTATGACCAGGGATTATTCGGTATAATCATGACCGTAATGTTACAAATGATGTGGTAAAAGTTTTCATTGACCCGTAGTGCATTGATGAACAGTTGTTGGCAAGATCATGACCATTGGTGAATACATAAATATCCTTAGCCCGTAGTGCATGGATAATTTTTGGTCGTGATACTTAAGAATATCCTTAGCCGTAGTGCAAGGGTGATTCGATGATGTGGATTATTTATTAAGCTGAGTCCCAGCGATAAAAGTGATGAAAAACCTTTTAAATCATAGAAGATAGTAGATTTTATACTTTACATGACTCTTCTAATGGATTGCTTGTTCCGCTGCAGTTAAACTTGATGTTTATTATATTTTATCAGTTTAACACTGTTGAAGGCTAATGATAATTTATTCTGTATTATCTCAGTCATAATATTTCTTACTGGGCTAGTTGAGCTCACCATTTTCTTTCATTGTTCTCTTCAGGAAATGAAAATATAGTTGAGACTAGTCGGGGAATGGAGTGACGGTCCAGATGTTTGCATTAGTAGTCTCACTATTCTGTGTAATAGTGTGATAATAAATGTATTGAGGGCTTATTTTGAGTTTGAATACTGTCTAGAAGACAATATTTATATTAAAACTCACAGCTCATGTTGTATATTTAATTTTTTTTTGTATTCCCAAACTTAATACGCAGGCAAAAAACTGCGTTTGTCATACTTGGATTAATATTACATAATTCATCCTTCCTTATTATTCTATCGTTACGTATTTCTCGGAAGTTCAAAAATAATTCCCGAGCAGAAATTGGTGAATAGTGTTTTTCGGAAAATTTCTCGGAAAGCTTTTATTTTCGTCTTGGAAATTCAAACACTTTAATTCCTTCACGTAGCTAGAATACTATGACATTCCGACACATTTAGGTTATAGAACAACCTTCATCTTACTAACACATAATAATAACATATAATATAATCTTATTCATTATTTAATAAAATAAAATTACTTTACAAATTATCCGATTTTCTTGGTCGTTAAATCCTTCCCCCCTTATACTATCTAACAACTGAAATCATGCAAAATAAACACAATATGAACTAAAATTATGATTTATTTATATGGAATAAAAATAACAGAAATAGAAACTAATAAAAACTATTTACAATACTACACTACTATACAAACTATTATGCAAGTATACTAAATGAATGCCTAAACTAAACATAACATGACAACATATGCAAAAATATAACAAACTGAACTAAACATGCAATAAAACTAAACTACTAAACTAACTCCCCCAAACTTAACAAATACAATGTCCTCATTGTAAAAATATAGCAATAAGTGTTAGAGGACTTCCTTGTAATCATCTAAGTTTGAGGTGATGGTGGCGATGGCGGTCGTGGCTTAAAAAGTCGGCGCTCGTCATTATCAGAATCAGAAGGCGGAAATTGTTAAAACCCTATTTTTAAGCTTCTGCTTTACTTTGATGAAATTTGATTGTATTCATGAATATTACAAACCTAACACGCATTACTATAAACTGTAAAACCTCCCGTATTATTTGGTAAGTATAATACTGGTTCTTCACTTAATCGCTTCTTTAACTCTTGAAAACTCTGCTCACATTTCTCTGTCCACACATACTTAACTGCCTTCCTGGTAAGATTTGTCAATGGAGTTGCTATCTTCAAGAAATCTTGAATAAACCTTCAGTAATACCCTACTGATCCCAAGAAACTTTTGACTTCTGTTGATGTCTTTGGTTGTCCCCAATTCTTTACCGCTTCTACCTTTGCTGGATCTACCGATACTTCCTCGTTGTCGATGACATGCTAATAAGTGGATTTTATATCCCTGAATCGGTTCCTAATCCAAGCTTAATCAGTGTTAATTCTTCGCGTTTGTGTTCTATTTTACTTGTTTATTGTTATTTAATGTGTAGGTGTGGTGGTGTGATGTTTGGGCATAAAAGGGATGCATTTGAGGCAACATTGTGGCATGCAAAGAAGAAAAAAAGAAGTTAGAAATTTTATCCTACCCCCGCTGGGGTGGGCCTAATTTAGCCTTGTACCTCCGCCGGGGCGGAGGGTCTTCATGTTTGCGTGATAGGAGCAGAGCCCGCCAGGGCAGGGGATTCCTATGCAAATACCCCCGCTAGGGCATGGGGTGCCGAATCCTGACACTCCTTTGCTTAGTGAAACACTGCTGGAAAGAAGATTTTAGGACTTGTCGCATATGGACTCTAGATAACATGGGATTTCGACTAGACTTCATGTATTATATATATATATATATATATATATATATATTGAGCAACAAATAACGAAATAATGACCATGTGTAGCAATTGATATCGATTAAGGACAGAATTGGATAGCGAGCATCGGAGTGAAGATTTTGAAGAAGTTCATATCGGTTGCGGATTAAGGCTAAAGTGAAGGGTGTTCTACTTTATATTTCTACTTTAGTTTTATACTTGTAATTGAGAGATGTTATCTTTAATTTATTTAGTTATTATTTCATTTATTATGAACTAATTACTTTTTAGGCTTAAGACAGATCTTTAAGTGGAACAATGGTTATGTAATCATTGATTTCAGTTTAATAAGCTATTATCTGGTTTATCTATATTAATTTGAGCTTGAATTTATGAAATGCCTGATCAACGATTCTTTGTCGACTTGTATGAACTCGAGAGATGAAATACGAGTCTAGACTTAATTAATATAGCATATGTTCCTAATTTATTTGAATGAACAGAATATTGATGAATGTTAGTGTAAGACCCCAGCTTTTATAAATAAAGATGAATTTTTTTCTATAAATATTATTTTTGAATAAATTTGATATAATGTTATAGTTGTGGGTAATATTTATAAATTTTGCAAAGTATGCAAGTGGTTATATTATTCGATTGGTCGAGGAATATTCGGTTTAGCAGGGAATATTCGTACAACGGCTCAATCATTGGTGGACCCCATAATGTAATTATTGTTTGATTGAGAAAAGCGACAAAAATATTTTATTGAAATAACGGCGGAAGTTTTACCGTTGATCTTTGTTGAACTACTTTCGGTAGTAAAAAATACGATGTCGTGTGGTTGCATAGTAGCACACGGTATTGATTATTGATGCTTATGTGAGAAGTCACTTCGGTTTGATTCCATTATTGTCGATTAATAATATGAATTATTATAGCGATAATGACATTTTGTTTTATTCAGATTATTAACGTAATAAAAGCGTAAACATCTTTTATATAAAACAGAATACTTTATTAAAGTTATTCTATAAATAAAATATATTATATTTTATTATGCATAGTGTTGCATAGTGTTTTGCATAGTGTTGCATAGTAAAATGTTTTTATATAAATAGAATATATTATATTTTATTTAAAAGATTTTACTTTAAATATGGACCGTCAGATTAAAGTAAATCAATCTGGACCGTTCATGGATTAATTACTATGCATTCTATTTTCCTATAAATAGAAGCTCATTCCTTCATTATTTTCTTACGAAGTCACCGAAACTCTGAGAGAGAAACTATAGAGAAAGAAGAAAAAAGTATTCTACGCTACTTCACTTTGCCAATATTCGGTTCTTCTAAGGTAGGGAATATTATTTGTTGTACTCGTAAGGGATATTATTCTTTTGTATTCATGAAGAGAACTTCGCTATTCCATTCCTTATTATTACATTGGAATAACCTTGTATCACGCGGACTACCCTATACTTGGTGACATTCTTCTATTATTACATCTTTATTATTCTCATTGGAACATCACATGCATGTGTTTTACACCGACTGGTTCCGCTCTTTATTATTCATTTGGAACATCACATGCGTGTGTTTTACACCTTGACTGGTTCCGCCTTTTATTATTCTGTTGGAACATCACATGCGTGTGTTTTACACCGACTGGTTCCGCTCTTTATCATTCTGTTGGAATATCTCTCATGTGTTTTACAATCGGATCTCAGTTCCATCTTTATTATTACATTGGAATCTCTTGTCGATTAATGAATTTCACCCGACTGGTTCCGTTATTATTATTATTCATTGGAATAACTTTGTCTATCTGGCACCGCATGCATGGTGATTTCTTTTGTTATTCCATTCTTTATTATACCCAGGTTGGTTAAAACTTTGACTTCTATACTCCATGAAATTAGTAGAATATCCTTGATATTTGCGTTTCATCCAAAGATATCTTTTCATGGAAATATTCTTCTAATCATTCTTGAATTTTACTCTACAAAACAAAGATCATGTTGACAATTTGGGCGTTAATAATTCTGGATAAAATAATTCTTGAACTTGTTTTATTGAATTCTTATATCATTGTCATCATCCTCATGTTTATATATATTTTTTAAAGTCAATACATGGCCTGTAGTGCGTAGATGGACTTGGTATGATTATGATCGAGAGACTATTCGGTGTAATCATGGTAGTAATGTTACAAATGATGTGGTAAAAATCCTCGATTAGTAGTAGTGCATTGATGGACGATTGTTGGCATGATCATGACCATTAATGAATACACAACTATTCTTGGCCGTAGTGCATGAATAATTGTGGTCGTGATACTAAAGAATATCCTTGGTAGTAGTGCGGGGGTGATTCAATGATGTGGATTATTTATTAAAGGCGAGTCTCAAATTATAACTTGATGATGAAAACCTTTTAAATCATAAAAGATAGTAGATTTTATTTTCTACTTGACTCTTGTAATGGATTGCTTGTTCATTGCTGCTTAAACTTGGTTTTTATTATATTTTATCGGTTTAACATTTGTTGAAGGCTAATGATAATTTATTACGCATTATCTTAGTCATAATATTTCTTCTTGGGCTAGTTGAGCTCACCCTTTCTTTCACCGCTTTCTCTTGAGAAATGAGAACATATAGTTTGGGACGAGTCGGAAAGCGGAGTAATGGTCCGAGAGGATAGCATTAGTATTCCTCACTATTCATGTGAAATAGTGTGATAATAATTGTAATGAGGACTCCTTTTGAGTTTGTATAATATATAGTAGATAATATTTGTATTCAAACTCACGGTTTATGTCGTATTATACCACGGCAGTTATATTAGTAAGTTGTATTTAAATTACATACCATGTCCGACTACCCAAGATGGGTGATGTATACCTAATTTTGGGGCGTCACGGTTGGTATCGAGCTTAGGGATATGATCCTGGATAAGATGTGAGAATAGTACTAGGAGGGGAGGCAGGGGAATACCTTCGCTAGTATGACTACTGAAAGTTTATGTGCTATTTTATTGGTTGGTCGAGAATATAGGGATAATTTGTTACATGTCAATTAACCTTTTGTTTTGTGGCGATGTCTCAAATTGACATCCGAGAATGTTGAGAATAGCAATGGAGCACGAGGCGATCGTTGATTCGCCACATATCAATAATCGGGATAATGTACATCGGAAGGTGACAATCCTCATGCAAACAACAACACCGACCCGATGATGAATGATCAAATGTTCGAGGCTTTATTCAATTATATGCAACAAAGAAAGCGAGAGCGACTCTGTCCAAAACGTAGGTGGAAACACGGAAAACTCTCGGCGGTCACCGCTAAACAATTCAAGGAGCTGGGACCACCGGAGTTTAAGGGAGAGCAAAACCACTTCTCAGCGGAAGCATGGATAAAGCAGATTACCAAGATATTTGATGTCTTGGGATGCTCCAGGAAGCAAAAGGTTCCTTTCACGCCTTTATGTTGCATTTGGAGGCGATTCTTGGTGGAAATCGGTAAAAGCGTACTCAACTTTGTTGTCTTCAAGATATCTTGGGAGAAGTTCCAGAGTCATTCAACGACAAATACTTTCTGAAAGTATTCGCCACATGAAGGAGGTGGAGTTTAACAAGTTGGAACAAAACAATATGGCCGTATCGCAATACGAGGCAAAATTTGCGGAGTTATCACGATTTCGTCCCACTTGGTGGATAATGAAGAAAGAATGGCGCGAATGTTTTAAGAGGTTTGAAGTCGAGATATCGTCAACATCTTATTTCTCAAAAAGCGTGTTTGTATTCAGATGTTGTAAATAGGGCTCAGTTAGTGGAGCGCGATAACGAGTCAACGCAACTAAAAGAGAGTAGCCGACAAAATTATAATACCAGCGAGAGTAGTCATCGAAGCGGTGACAACAAGCGTGGAGGGAATCAACAAGCCATATATGGTAACCACTTCGGTGGTAATCAGGGTCAAAACAATAAGAATGGACATTTCAAGAAATGGAGATTCAACAATGATGGAAAGACGCGTCGACCAAAGACCCGCTTGTAAAGGAAGGAGAAAGACCACCTATCATATGCTTCAAATGCGGAGGAGAGGGACACATTAGTCCAAACAGCGCCATGCCGTCCAAAGCATGTTATAATTGTGGAAGAGAAGGTCACTTATATCGATTTTGTCGTTTACCGAAGACAAATTCAACTAGGATGGAGGCACCAAAGGCCGTCCCAGAAAAGTTAAAACCGGTAGTTTAAGGGAGAGCGTTTGTTGTGACCTCCCAGAGAGCAAGGAACCCGAATGAGGTCATCATGGGTAAGCTTATCATAAACTCTAATGAAGTCTATACTTTATTTGATCTGGGTTCTACCCATTCTTTTATTTCTCCTACTTGCGCTCATCGATTAAATTTGACTCAGGAGAAATTAGACTTTGACTTATCTGTGGAAACTCCGTTGGGAGAAACCTTCATTACATCCACTTTTTTATAAGTCTTGTTTGGTTCAAATCGGTACCCTCACATTACTGTCGATCTTATTTCATTAAAAATACTTGCATTTGACGTGATTCTAGGGATTGATTGGTTAACTACTTATCATGCAAAAATTGATTGTTTTCGTAAGGTTGTTAGCTTTCATATTCCTAATCAACCTATTATCTTGAATTCAAACGACCAAACCATTAAAATCAATCACGGTCATCTCAAGCCATAAAAGCTATTCGTTTATTGAAAAAGCGGATGTCGAAGCTTTCTTAGCTCATGTCACGATTTAAACAAAAATACGTCGGTTTTTGAATGATATTTCTATTGTTAATAAATTTCTGACGTATTCCCAAGAACTTCACGCCTACCCCAGAGCGTGAAATTGAATTTTGTATCGACCTTGAACCCTGTGAAAACCTATTTCCAAAGCCCCATATCAAATGGCTCTATTGAACTTGAGAGTTAAAGACCCAACTACTGAGAATTGTTAGACATTGGCTTTATTCGTCCTAGTACTTCTCCTTGGGGTGCTCTGTTTTATTAAGTGAAGAAGAAAGATAGGAGTATCGACTTTGTATTGATTATCGGGAGTTGAATCATGTCACCATCAAAAATAGGTATCCATTGCCACGTATTGATGACTGTTTGACCCGATTGCAAGGAGCCAAATTCTTTTCAAAGATTGATTTTCGTTAGGATATCACCAATTGAAGATTAGAACCACCGACATTCCAAAGACGGCTTTTCCAACTCGATGCACGGCATTATGAATTCCTAGTCATGTCCTTTGGATTGACTAATGCTCCTCGCCGCCTTCATGGATATGATGAACCGAAGTATTCAAGGAATATTTAGATCACTTTGTGGTCGTCTTTATTGATGACATCCTTATTTATTCCAAAAGCCGTGAAGATCATGCGAGCAACACTTGAGGCGACACTCCAAAAGCTTCGTGAATATAAGCTTTATGCCAAGTTGAAGAAATGCGAGTTACGGCTTGAAGAAGTAGCATTCCTTGGGCACGTGGTATCAAGTCATGGAATATCCGTTGACCCAAAGAAAGATTGAAGCTATTCAAAGTGGGAACAACCTAAATCGATGGTCAAGTCGTAGCTTTCTCGGTTTAGTTTGGTTATTATCGGAGATTAAATGGAAGGATTTTCTCGAATCGCTACTCCATTGACTCGGTGACTTCGAAAAAAAGATACAAAGTTCGGTTGGAGCGAAGAATGTGAGAAGAGTTTTCAAGAACTCGAGAGGAGACTTATTTCAAACACTGTTCGACAATTCCATCCGGCTTGGAGGGATTTATCATCTGATGATGCTTTGGGCAAAGGGTTGGGATGTGTTCTCATGCAACATGGAAAAGTTATAGCCTATGCCTCGCGACAACTCAAAGAATATGAGAACAATTATCCTACTCATGATCTGGAGTTGGCAGCTGTTGTCTTTGCACTTAAAATTTGGAGGCATTACTTGTATGGGGAGAAAGTGGAAATCATTACGGATCATAAAAGCCTCAAATATTTCTTCACTCAAAAGGAACTCAACATGCGACAACGACGTTGGCTTGAACTGTTGAAAGATTATGATCATACCATCCAATACCATCCTGGAAAAGTGAGCGTGGTAGGTGACGCATTGAGTAGAAGATCATATGCAAATCGAGTGCTTTATTGTCAACGCAGGCCCATTTGTGTGACTTGCAAAGGATGGAGATAGAGAGTAAAGACTCTCGAGGACGCGTGTGATGATAGCGAATATCTGAGTAGAACCGACTTTAATCGATAAAGTTAAAGTCGCTTTCAAGCTACGGACTGGAGGTGATCGTATGAGGAAGAAAGTGCAAGAAGGTGCTATCTTGGGAAGCGAGGAATCGATGAAGAAGGAATACTTGAGTCAACTCCGGACTTTGTGTTCCTAACGACCACGATTTAAAGTATAATATCATGATGGAGGCGTCTGACATACCATTTGCAATCCATCTCAGGAGTACCAAAATGTATCATGATATTAAATCATACATTTTGGTGGAGCAATATGAAGAGAGATAGCCTTTGTTTATCTCAAGGTGTCGACTTGTCAACGAGTTAAAGCGGAGCATCAAGTACCAAAAGGTCCATTGCAACCACTTGAAATTCCGAATGGAAGTGGGAGCACATTACCATGGATTTCAAGTATCTTGGTCTTCCTAAGGTTTCTCAAGGCATTGATGCGATTTGGGTCATTGTTGATAGATTGACCAAGTCTCGCTCATTTCTTCTGCGAAACGAGAAACTTATACACTTGAACGTCTTGCTCATATGTACATAAACGAGATTATAAGACTACATGGTATCTGCAGTATCCATAGTTTCGATCGAGACCCAAGATTCACTTCACGATTTTGGGTTAGTTTGCAAAAAAGCTATGGGCACAGACTTACGATTTAGCTTCGGCATATCATCCTCGAGACCAGACGGACGATGGAGATGACTATTCAAACTCTTGAAGATCTATTAAGACTCGTGTCCTTGATTTCAAGGAGTTGGGACAAGTTCTTACCATTCTTTGGAGTTTTCCTCAACAACAGCTATCAAGCAAGTATTGGCATGGCTCTATTCAAGCGTTGTATGGAAGAAAGTGTTGTTCTCGGTTATCTTTGGGATGAGGTGGGTGAAGCAACGCGTTGTTGGGACCGGGAGTTGGTACGCATGACTACGGAAAAGATTCAAACAATCCGACAACGTATAAAAACCTCACAAAATCGACAAACGAGTTATGCTGATCTTCATCGAAAGGACGTGAAATTCGATATAGGAGATCATGTGTTGTTAAGAGTTGCTCCATGGAAAGGAGTTACAAGATTTGGAAAGAGAGAAAACTTAATCCTCGATTCATCGGTCCATTTTAATCCTCGATCGAGTAGGAATCATGGCTATAGACGCCGCTTTTTTCCGCCAAATATGTCTCGTGTTCATAACGTTTTTCACATATCCATGTTACGTAAATATGTGAAAGACCCGAACCATATTATTGAGTTAGAACCTATTTAAATAGCGAAAGATTTGACGTATGAAGAGGTTCTGTTCAAATTTTGGATAAGAAGGAACATATTCTACGCTCCAAGGTTATACCTCAAGTCAAAGTTTTGTGGAGGAACCACGATGTTGAGGAAATGACTTGGGAGTTAGAATCAAATGAAATCAAGGTATCCTTACCTCTTCGACATACCAGTAATGCATACCCTAATTTCGAGGCAAAAATTTCATAAGAATGGGAGGTTGTAAGACCCGACTTTTTTAAAATAAAGATGAATTTTTTTTCTATAAATATTATTTTGAATAAATTTGATATAATGTTATAGTTGTGGGTAATATTTATAAATTTTGCAAAGTATACAAGTGGTTATATTATTCGATTGGTCGAGGAATATTAGGTTTAGCGAGGAATATTCGATACAACTACTCAATCATTGGTGGACCCTAGCAAAATTATTATCCGGATTGAGAAAATGACAAAAATATTTTATTGAAATAATGGCGGAAGTTTTACCGTTGATCTTGTTGAACTACTTTCAGTAGTAAAAGTGCGATGTCGTGTGGGTTTGCATAGTAGCACACGGTATTGATTATTGATGCTTATGTGAGAAGTCACTCAATTTGATTCCATTATTGTCGATTAATAATATGAATTATTATAAGCGATAATGACGTTTTATTTTATTCAGTATTATTAACGTAATAAAAGCGAAACATCTTTTATATAAAATAGAATACTTTATTAAAGTTATTCATAAATAAAATATATTATATTTTATTATGCATAGTGTTGCATAGTGTTTTGCATAGTGTTTTGCATAGTGTTGCATAGTGTTTGCATAGTAAAATGTTTTTATATAAATAGAATATATTATATTTTATTTAAAAGATTTTGCTTTAAATATGGACCGTCAGATTAAAGTAAATCAATCTGGACCGTTCATGGATTAATTACTATGCATTCTATTTTCCTATAAATAGAAGCTCATTCCTTCATTATTTTCTTACGAAGTCACTAAAACTCTAGAGAGAGAAACTATAGAGAGAAAGAAGAAAAGTATTCTGCTACTTCACTTTGCCAATATTCAGTTTTTCTAAGGTAGGGAATATTATTTGTTGTACTCGTAAGGGATATTATTCTTTTGTATTCATGAAGAGAACTTCATTATTCCATTCCTTATTATTACATTGGAATAACTTTGTATCGGACTACCCTATACTTGGTGACATTCTTCTATTATTACATCTTTATTATTCTCATTTGGAACATCACATCATGTGTTTTACACCGACTGGTTCCGCTCTTTATTATTCATTGGAACATCACATGCATGTGTTTTACAGGACTGGTTAAAATCTTTATTATTCTGTTGGAACATCTTGTGCGTGTGTTTTACACCGACTGGTTCCGCTTTTTATCATTCTGTTGGAATATCCTATCATGTGTTTTACACCGGATCCGGTTCCATCTTTATTATTCTGTTGGAACATCCCATGCTTGGTGTGAATTTCACCCTGACACGGTTCCGTTATTATTATTCTGCATTGAATAACTCGTCTGTCTGAAGTCTGCATGCATGGTGATTTCTTTTGTTATTCCATTCTTTATTATACCTAGTTGGTTAAAACTTTGACTTCTATACTCCATGAAATTAGTAGAATATCCTTGATATTTGCGTTTCATCCAAAGATCTTTTCATGGAAATATTCTTCCGATCATTCTTGAATTTTCTTGTACAAAAGCGAAGATATCATGTTGACAATTTGGACGTTAATAATTCCCCGGATAAAATAATTCTTGAACTTGTTTTATTGAATTCTTATATCATTGTCATCATCCTCATGTTTATATTTTTTTAAAGTTATCTGTGGCTTTTGTAGTGCATAGATGGACTTGGTATGATTATGACGAGAGACTATTCTTGTAATCACGACCGTAATGTTACAAATGATGTGGTAAAAATCCTCGATTAGTAGTAGTGCATTGATGGACAGATTGTTGGCATGATCATGACCATTAATGAATACACACTATTCTTGGCAGTAGTGCATGAATAATCGTGGTCGTGATACTAAAGAATATTCTTGGCCGTAGTGCAGGGGTGATTCAATGATGTGGATTATTTATTAAAGCTGAGTCTCAGCTATAACAGTGATGAAAAACCTTTTAAATCATAAAAGATAGTAGATTTTATTTTCTACTTGACTCTTGTAATGGATTGCTTGTTCCGCTGCAGTTAAACTTGATGTTTATTATATTTTATCAGTTTAACACTGTTGAAGGCTAATGATAATTTATTCTGCATTATCTTAGTCATAATATTTCTTACTGGGCTAGTTGAGCTCACCCTTTCTTTCACTGTTCTCTTCAGGAAATGAGAACATAGTCGGGACGAGTCGGGGAACGGAGTAATGGTCCAGAGGATAGCATTAGTAGTCCTCACTATTACGTGAAATAGTGTGATAATAATTGTAATGAGGACTCCTTTTGAGTTTGTATAATATCTAGTAGATAATATTTGTATTCAAACTCACGGTTTATGTCAATATTATACACGGATGCTTATATTAGTAAGTTGTATTTAAATTCTGTACCATGTATCTGACTACCCAAGATGGGTGATGTATACCTAATTTTGGGGGCGTCACAGTTAGGGTAGAGATATGCTTGACATCGCATGTAATCGGATAAAGAACTTGAACTTCAACCTTCTTTAATTGTAATTCTCATAGAGATATAGTGAGTTCGTTGATTAAGGTATTTAACTTAATTCTATCTTAATTGTGGATTTGGGTTAATACAGTATTAGTACATCGAGAGGTGGCTAGTGCTACATACGTGTTCTTTATTAATAAACTGGGATAGTGAGTTAAACTGGAATAAAGGTGTAATAATCATAGTGATACTTAGAGTGAAGTCGAAAGCCTAATTCTCCATTATTTGTTTGAAAATTCAGTTTTTATAATTTATTGATTGTTTGGTGATTTTAATCTTTTTAATACTTTTAGTTATAAACTTGTAATTAATTCGTTTAATAAAATTAGGATTAATAGAAAATTGGTAATTGTGAGGTTTAAATTCTATTTATAGTCTCCAAGGGAACGATACTCTACTTACTATTATATTACTTGTTGACCACGTATACTTGCGTGCTGTGCGTAATTAGATTTTAGCTAACAAGTTTTTGGCACCATTGTCGAGGACTTTAGTATAGATTTTATTATTTGCAATATCAGTTTAATTAGTCAAGTTTTACTTAAACACTATTGTTTTTGTTTTATTCATCTTATTTCAGGTTTTTGAAGTTGGTTTATGCAAACTCGATCCAAAAATCCAGACTTACTTCCTTTTGAGGATGACATTGAGAGAAGGTTTCAAGGGTTAAGTAAGTGGATCAAGGAAACAAGGGACAACTTCGAAAATTCTGAAAAATAAGAAGCATTGAGGGATTTTGCTACACCCAAGGTGACTGAGCTGCAATCGAGTATCACCAGGCCTACAATAGCTGCGAATACATTTGAGATTAAGCCTAGGACTATTTAGATGATCCAAAACTCGGTTCAGTTTGGGGGGGCTTGCAAATGATGATCCTAACGAGCATTTGATCAGTTTTCTGGAAATATACAACACTTTCAAGTACAATGGGGTTTCAGATGAAGCAGTTAGACTTCACTTGTTCCCATTCACTATGCGGGATAAGGGGAAAAGTTGGTTACACTCTCTACCAGCGGGTTTGATAACGACATGGGATAACCTGGCTCAGAAATTTCTAGCTAAATTTTTCCCGACAGCGAAGACTGCAAAGACGAGGAATGAGATTACCATGTCTGATCAGCAACATGGGGAGTCATTGTACGAGGCATGAGAGAGATACAAAGAATTACTCAGAAAATACCCACATCACAAATTGCCTAAGTGGTTGCAGATGAACACATTTTACAACGGACTACATGGGAATCTCATGACGAGTATTGACGCAGCGTCGGGGGGAGCTTTTATGGCTAAGAATTTTGAGGAGGCATATCAATTGATAGAGATAATAGCTGCTAACAACTATCAGTGGCCCACGACAAGAATGACACAACCTACAGTTGCTAGAGTATTAGAGGTAGATGGAGTGACGACAATAACAGTGCAGATTTCAGCACTCTCCAAGAAGTTCGACGTTTGGTCAGGAGGATAGACACAACAAGTTGTAGTTATTTGTGAATTGTGAGCGGGTGAACATCCGACGGATCAATGTGCAATCAACCCAGAGTCAATACAATTTATGGGTAGCTACAACAGAATACGTACCAGAATGCATATAATCAGGGGAATAGGAGTCATCCGAATTTGTCATGGAATAATAATAATAATCAAAATCAGCAAGCTCCACGCCCGTCGTATCCCCCTTGATTTCAGAATCAACAACAACCAGTTCAACGTCAAGAGAGGAAATCAGATTTAGAGGAATTGCTATCAAAGTATATAACGAGCAATGAGGTAGCCATGAAAAATCAAGCAATGGCAATGAAATCGTAAGAGATAGCCATCAAGAATCTAGAGAAACAGATGGGACAATTTGCATTAGCATTCAACGATAGACCACAATGGACTCTACCATGTAAGACCCCAAATTATTAATAAATAAAATTTATTTTCCTCTATTTATTATTTTGAAATAGTAAGGGTTGATTTGATTAATGTGGATAGTTATGGGTAAAATCATGAAATATTTGAATAAGCAAGTGGTTATAAAATATTCATTATTATCGGGGAATATTCGTTTGGTCGTGGAATATTCGTTTGGTCGTGGAATATTCAGATCTTTATGCAGGGAATATTCATTATGTGGCCTTGCCTTTTGTGGGCCCCATAACTGGAAAAGCGATTGGATGAAGAAAGCAGACAAATATAAGTTGTTTATAAATAACGGCGTAGTTATTCTGAATTATCTTGTTGTAATATTAGGTGGTTAAAACACACTAATACGCGTTGTTGAACAAGAAGACACCAGTATTGCACCAATTATTGATTCTTACGTGAAGAAGGCACTACTCAATAATTATTCTGATAATTCTTATTCAATATTTTATTTTATTGATTCAATAATTGTTGCGTTGATATTTTATATTCTTTGTTGTTTCAATAATTGTCATTACACAATATTTTCCATTATCGAAGCAATAATTCATATTATCTGAATAATATTATTAGATAACATTATTGGCAATGTCTAGAAAGTTACATCTAAGGAGAGGTTTGGTCACTAATTGCGGCGCCCAGAGAGAGATCCTTATTGAAAGCCCCTCTTTCTGAGGAGCGGCACAGTTTGCCGATCTTGTGATTCTGTAATATTATTTGTGAATAATTAATTATTGATTTATATGATGAGGAAAATATTGATTTTATGTGGATATAGATGAAGAAAATTTTAATGTGACAATTGTTGAAAAATAATATTTTATTTTTTTCTGATAAAATAATTCATTTAAATATATTATTTTAATAATATATTAACGGTGATATTTTTATAATGAATGTGGGATATATGAGTATATGAGGAGGAAGAGTATTTTTGTGGCATTAAATGTTTAACACATATTTTGTGTGTTGGTGGACACAATTATTGACCAAAATTTGATTATAGCTTGTAAAATCGCCCGTTTGTGGATTTCGGTCAATTTCTGTTTGGAATTTGAAACAACTTTCTTCTGCAAAGTTGTAGAGAATTGAATTTCCTATAAAAAGTCGCGAGATTCAAATTTTTTGATAAAAGGGCTATTTATTATGAATTATTGAAGTTCCGAAGCTCCAAAATAATTGATTTTTGGAAGTTTAAAATATTTTTAACTACAAAAACGTTTTTTCCATTTTTGAAACTCATTTAACATGTGTTAGGGTGGCTGAGTTCAGATTCTTGGATGCGTAGGAAGTTGTAGAAAAAATTATAATATTAATTTATTAAATTTTCTACTTTGGTGTTCTAAGCAATTTCCTATAAATAGGGTGCTTTTGTTAGAATTGAAAATCACACCAGAAACTGAAGTTTTCTCTCTCTATATTATCGAGCGTATTCTTGTGAGTATTTTGAGTATACTTTGAGTATTGCTATACGGTGCAAGTTCAAGTCATAGCCTATATCCGGTGTTTCAACTAGAAGTACTGTCTTTCGAGGTAAGGGATGTTATTTTCCTCTCAAATGATATTATTTCTTCAATATCATTATGCTGAAATATTGGTTGGAACTTTTTATCAAATTTGGAACTCTTTCATGTCGGGGTTACTATTCATGAGTTACTATTCACGAGTACTATTCACGAAGCGTGATGATATTTTTGTGAAATTTCTATCTTTTGGTGTCGGAGTTACTATTCACGTATACGACACTTTTCACGAATACGGTACTATTCACCGAAAAATGAAATTTCTTCTTTTTGTCCAAAATATCTATTCTGGATACTAGCTTTGATTGTATCCATGTTTTTATTATTTTTGAATTTTACACCACTATGATTATTTTTGAGGTATTTTTGGACATGGATAAAACAAAGTACGAATTCTTAATCCTTAATCCTTGTCATTTTGTTTCACTGGAATTCGTTTCTTTAAAAATATTTTTCATCATCCTCAGTCTTAAATGATGATATTATTGAATATCTTTGGCTGTAGTGCAAAGATGAATGATTTCTTGATGAATATCTTTGGCCGTAGTCTGAAGATGAGCAGTGTTTAGATGAACATGACCAATGATGAATATCTTTGGCACATGGTGCAAAGATGAATATTTGATTCGGATATATATTGATTGATGTTACGGGGATAAAATATCGACGATGAACTTTTAAATTCATATATAGAAGATAGTAGTTTGCATTCTCTACTTAACTCTTCTAATGAATTGTTGTTTCATTGCGCAGTTGTTGATTTAAAAGCTGGTTGTCTATTGTATTCTATTAGATTTTTCCTGTTGAAGACTAACGATAATTTGTTGTATATTATCTTAGTCATAATATTCTTTTGATGGCTAGTTGAGCTCACCCTTTTCCTTGTTGTTCCATTTTTCTTCTCAAGAGGCGAGAATGTAGCGAGTACTAGTGAATTATGGAATGAAGGTTCTAGAGAGAGTTGTTTAGTAGTCCTCACCATTTTTGTAAAATAATGTATCAATAATTATGATGGGGATTTATTTGCGTGTGGATATTGTCTAGATGGCAATATTTGTATTTAAACTCAAAGTTTATATGTTTTAATAATAAAGTTGTAGTTATTTCTGTACCATGTATTTGGCGACTCAGAATGGGTTGGATGGAATGGACCTATTTTGGGGGCGTCACAATTGGTATCAGAGCTTAGGGATATGGTCTCTGGCGGAGATCGGGGAATAGAACTAGGAGGGGAGAGACGAGTAAATCCTTCGCTAGTGTGTCCTACCTAAGCTTATTTGTTAGTTGGTCAGTATATATGGATATTATGTGATATATTGATTTCCTTAATTAACCCTTGTTTTATGATAGTATTTGAGAATGTCGATGAGAATATTAACAATTGGAGTAAATGAGACCGTGGAGATGCTGTACTTTACCAGGAGGAGAGAACGTGCAACAGTGGCAATGTACCTCCTATGAACAACACCAATGAAAGCGGATGATGAACGAGGGGATGTTTAGAAGCTTTTTGCGGTTCATGCAAAATCGATTTAGAGGAGACTCGTGTTCAAAATACAGAGGAGGAAATGATAGCAATTCACGTGTGGTCACAATGCAAGCGATTCAAAGAGTTGGGACCACCGAGTGCAGGGAAAGCCGGATCCGATCATGGCGGAAACATGGGTCAAACAAATTACCAAGATATTCGATGTCTTGGGATGCACGGAGGAACATAAAGTTCCATTCGCTACTTTTATGTTCAGAACGAGGCGATTCTTGGTGGGAATCATGAAGCGTACCCATCCACCGCACTTTCGGCATGTCATGGGAGAGACGTTTGAAATAGTTCAATGACAAGTACTTCCCTAAAAGTATTCGTCATATGAAGGAAGTGGAGTTTATTAGATCGAGCGAGAATAACATGGCGGTGTCCCAAAGACGAGGCGAAGTTCGCGGAGTTATCGAGTTTGCACCTCATTTGATGGAGAATGAGGAACGATGATGGCGGATGTTTACGAGAGGTTTGAAACCCGGCATACGTCGAGATCTCATTTCTCATAAATTTTCTCTCTATTCAGATGTTGTTAATGAGGCTCGGTTGTTAGAGCGAGATAATGAGTACGTTCAACCGAGGGTCCATAACCGAGGATTATCTCAAGATAGCGATCATCGAATAACGATAACCAAATGGAGAAAGAAGAATCTGAACAAAGGCGGTAACCACTCGGTGGTAATCGTAGCCATGAAAATAGAAGAAGTGAGTCGGAGGAGATTTTAAAAAGAGGAGATTCAACAACGACCATGTGAAGATGTCGGCGCCGATGAGCAACCGGTTCCAAGGAGGAGAAAGACCACCGGTCAGTATGTTACAAATCTGCGGAAAGAGGACATATCATTAAAACGCCTGAATAGTTTAAGGTATGCTATAATTGTGGAAAAGAAGGATATATCGCTTTCGAGATTATGCAGATATCGAAACCCAATCCAATGGGAATGGTGACTCAAAAGGATGTCCCGTAAAAGTCAAAGTCAATCTGGTTCACGGAAGAGCGTTTATCGTGACCGATTAAAATGCGAGGAACCCGAACGAAGTTAGCACGGGTTAGTTAATTATAAATTCTTGCGAAGTTTATACCTTACTAGATACCGGTTCTACCCATTCTTTTATCTCTCTTACTTGCGCTCAACGTTTGAACTTGACTACGGAAAAATTAAACTTTGACCTATCTGTGGAGACTCCATTAGGAGAAACTTTCATTACATCCGTTGTTTAAAAATCTTGCTTGATTCGAGTTGGCACTATCACATTACACATTAACCTTATTTCTATAGAGATATTTGCTTTTGATGTGATTTTAAGGTTAACTACTCATCATGCGAAATTGATTACTTTAAGTAAGGTTGTTAGTTTTCATATTCCTAAGCAACTTTGTTATTCAATTCAAGCAATCAAACCATTGTAGTCAAACATTTTCATATCAAGCCATGAAGTCATTCGTTTATTACGGATGTCAAGTTTTCTTAGTCCATGTTATGGATTTGAATAAAGACACGTCCGATTTGAATAATATTCTGTTGTTAATGATTTTTCTGACGTATTTCAAAGAATTTCTTGGTTTACTCCCAAAGACCGATATTAAATTTTGTATCGACTTTGAACCCAGACAAAACTCATTTCTAAAATCTCATATCGAATGGCTCTATTGAACTTCGTGAGTTAAAAATTCAACTATAAATTTGGTACCGAGCCTTTATCTTGTGACTTCCTTTGTGGAATTCACCTAAGCCGAACTCTCTGTAGGGGACGTCCATATTAGATGCGATAAGAAAAGCGATAGGTGTCATTGTGACGTCTTATCCAAGGTTGGGATATAAGTCACGATTGAGAACAACCTAAGTCGGTAATCGAAATCGTAGCTTTCTAGGCTTAGTTGGTTATTATCGGAGATTCATTGAAGGATATTCTCGAATCGCTATTCCATTAACGCAGCTAACTCGTAGAGATACAAAATTCGAATGGAGCAAGGAATGTGGGAAGAGCTTGAAGAACTCAAGAGGAGACTCATTTCAAAGACATGTTACGACCATGCCATCCTCAGAAAAGCGAACGTGGTAGTGACGTGTTGAGTAGAAGATCGTATCAAATACGAGTATGATATTGTCAAAGACTCATTTCAGATAATTTACAAATAATAGAGATGGAGATGAAAACTCTAGGTACCCACGTGATGATATACTGAGTATAATCGACTTTTAATCGAAAAAGTTAAAGGCTCAAGCTACACTACACGAGGGTGATGAATTTGAAGAAGGAGGTGCGAAGTTGTTATTTCAAAAGCGAGAATCGGTGAGGTGAGGAAAGCTCAAACCTTCGATTTATTAATCCATTTGAAATTCTCAATCGAATAGGAATTGTGGCCTATAGACTCGCTTTTACCGCCAAGTATGACGCGTGTTCATAACGCTTTTTCACGTGTCGATGTTACGTAAATATGTGGACGACTTCGAACCACGTCATTAAGTTAGAACCGGACGAGATAATCAAGACTTAACATACGAGGAGGTACTGTCAAGATCTTGGATAGGAAAGAACATGTCTATGTACTTAGGTTATACCACAAGTTAAAGTTTTGTGGAGAAACCATGCTATTGAGGAAATGACACGGGAGTTGGAAACGGAAATGAAAGCGAGGTATTCTCATCTTTTGAAACACTGTGCGTCGTACGTCAATTTCGAGGACGAAATTTCATAAGGAGGGAGGTTGTAAGACCCCAAATTATTAATAAATGAAATTTATTTTCCTCTATTTATTATTTTGAAATAGTAAGGGTTGATTTGATTAATGTGGATAGTTATGGGTAAAATACGCAAATATTTGAATAAGCAAGTGGTTATAAAATATTTATTATTATCGGGGAATATTCGTTTGGTCGTGGAATATTCGTTTGGTCGTGGAATATTAAATCTTTTCGGGGAATATTAAATGCATTGACCTTGATCTTTTTGTGGGCCCCATAACGGAAAAGCGATTGGATGAAGAAAGCGACAAATATAAGTTGTTTATAAATAACTAGGCGTAGTTATTCTGCTATTATCTTGTTGGAATATCCGGGTGGTTAAAACACACTAATCTGCGTTGTTGAGCAATAGCACCACACAGTATTGCACCAATTATTGATTCTTACGTAAGAAGGCACTACTCGATAATTGTTACGATAATTACTTATTCGATATTTTATTTTATTGATTCAATAATTGTTGCGTTGATATTTTATATTATTGTTGTTTCAATAATTGTCATTACACAAGATTTTCCATTATCAAAGCAATAATTCATATTATCCTGAATAATATTATTAGATAACATTATTGGCAATGTCTAGAAAGTTCGCTCAAGGAGAGGTTTGGTCACCTAATTGCGCGCGCCAAGAAGAGAGAGATCCTTATTGAAAGCCCCTCTTTCTGAGGACTACCGGGTTGCGATCTTGTGATTCTGTAATATTATTTGTGAATAATTAATTATTGATTTATATGATGAGGAAAATATTGATTTTATGTGGATATAAATGGAGAAAATTTTTAATGTGACAATTGTTGAAAAATAATATTTTATTTTTTTCTGATAAAATAATTCATTTAAATATATTATTTTAATAATATATTAACGGTGATATTTTATAATGAATATGGGATATATGAGTATATGAGGAGGAAGAGTATTTTGTGGCATTAAATGTTTAATACATATTTTGTGTGTTGGTGGACACAATTATTGACCGAAATTTGATTATAGCCTGTAAAATCGCGCGTTTGAGGATTTGGTCCAATTTACATTTGGAATTTGAAAAAACTTTCTTACGCAAAGTTGTGGAGAATTGAATTTCCTATAAAACTTATGAGATTCAATTTTCTTATAAAAGGGCTATTTATTATGAATTATTGAAGTTCAAAGTTCAAATAATTGATTTTTGGAAGTTTAAAATATTTTTAATTACAAAACGTTTTTCCATTTTGAAACTCATTTAACATGTGTTAGGGTGGTTGAGTTCAGATTCTTGGATGCGTAGGAAGTTGTAGAAAAATTATAATATTAATTTATTAAATTTTCTACTTTGGTGTTCTAAGCAATTTCCTATAAATAGGGTGCTTAGGTTAGAATTGAAAATCACACCGTAAACTGAAGTTTTCTCTCTATATTATCGAAATTTATTCTTGTGAGTATTTTGAGTATACTTTGAGTATTGCTATCTGGTGCAAGTTCAAGTCATAGCCTATATCCTGTTTCAACTAGAAATCTTGTCTTTCGAGGTAAGGGATGTTATTTTCCTCTCAAATGATATTATTTCTTCAATATCATTATGCTGAAATATTGGTTGGAACTTTTTATCAAATTTGGAACTTTTTCATGTCGGGGTTACTATTCATGAGTTACTATTCACGAGTTACTATTCATGAGTTACTATTCATGAGTTACTATTCACGAGTACTATTCACGAAGCGTGATGATATTTTTGTGAAATTTCTATCTTTTGGTGTCGGAGTTACTATTCACGTATACGGCACTATTCACGAATACTTCTGCATTATTCATTCAAAAATGAAATTTCTTCTTTTGTCCAAAATATCTATTACGGATACTAGCTTTGATTGTATCCATGTTTTTATTATTTTGAATTTTACACCACTATGATTATTTTTGAGGTATTTTTGGACATGGATAAAATAAAATACTTAATTCTTAATCCTTAATCCTTGTCATTTTGTTTCAATTGGATTCGTTTCTTTAAAATATTTTTCATCATCCTCGATCTTAAATGATGATATTATTGAATATCTTTGGCTTCAGTAGTCAAAGATGAATGATTTCTTGATGAATATCTTTGGCCCGTAGTGCAAAGATGAACATGTGTTTAGATGAACATGACCAACTGATGAATATCTTTGGCCTGTAGTGCAAAGATGAATATTTGATTCCAGATATATATTAATTGATGTTACAGGGATAAAATATCGACGATGAACTTTTAAATTCATATATAGAAGATAGTAATTTGCATTCTCTACTTAACTCTTCTAATGAATTATTGTTTCCGCTGCAGTTGTTGATTTAAAACTGGTTGTCTATTGTATTCTATTAGATTTTTCCCTGTTGAAGACTAACGATAATTTGTTGTATATTATCTTAGTCATAATATTCTTTACTGGGCTAGTTGAGCTCACCCTTTTCCTTGTTGTTCCATTTTTCTTCTCGGGAGGCAAGAATTAGCGAGTACTAGTCGGGGTATGGAATGAAGGTTCTAGAGAGAGTTGTTTAGTAGTCCTCACCATTTTTGTAAAATAATGTATCAATAATTATGATGGGGATTTATTTGCGTGTGGATATTGTCTAGATGGAAATATCTGTATTTAAACTCAAAGTTTATATGTTGTAATAATAAAGTTGTAGTTATTTCTGTACCATGTATTTGGCGACTTAGAATGGGTTGGATGGAATGGACCTATTTTGGGGGCGTCACATACCAAGTGATACCGAAAGAAATCCGAAGGGAAATCATGAACAGTGTTAGGCAATCACCTTGAGAAGTGGAAAACATTTGGATGGGAGAGGTGCAGAAAATTCAGCTATATCAAATGACAAAGTTGATGATAACAAAGTGGCTGAAGAAAAACAGGGTGAGGATAAGTTAATTGAGAAAACAAAGTTAGATGACAAGCCAGTTGTGTATCCTCCACCGCCGTTTTAGCAGAGAATCCAAAAAAAAAAATTAGACAAGCTGTTTGCAAAAATTTTTGGAGTTTTTAAGAAACTTCATATTAATATCCCATTCGCAGAAGCCCTAGAACAGATGCCAAGTTATGAGAAATTTATGAAATGGATTTTGTCCAGGAAAAAGAAATTGGAAGATTTCAATACTGTGGCATTAACAGAGGAGTGTAGCGCGGTATTACAGCAAAAGTTGCCACCAAAGTTGAAAGATTCAGGGAGTTTCACTATTCTGTGCACGATTGGGAATATGGCGCTCAAAAAGTACTTGTGTGATTTGTGAGAACCCATAATTTCACATAATTCAAATTTTTGAGTAAATTTTTTTTTAAAAAAAGAGAAAGTACTTGAATCATATAATTGTATATAATAATTAAGCTATATAGTTAATTTATTAACTAAGAAGTATACTTAATCATTTTCAAAGAAGAGTAATGAAAGTTATGTAAGAAATTAACGTAGCTTGAATGTTAGCCTTGATTATTAAATTAAAAGGATTTACAATCCTTAAGTAATTGATTATTGATATGAGTATGTATGTGTTTATAACTTATTAAGTCAGTTTGGGCTAATAAGTTAATAAACTAGGGAAAATATGTTAGGACATATGTGAATTATGTACGTGATTGAGTAAATATGTATTATATAATGTGTATACATTTATTTTGTAAAGAGATGAAGAATAAAGTTATGTAACCTAATACATATATTAGGTATGATAATTAAACAACCTAATGGGTTATAATTTAAGAGAATGATAGTATTTAAAAAGATATACTAATCCTAAGAGATTTATTTTATACATCTCAATTAATTAATTTTATAACCTAAGAATAACAAGTCTAATTGGGTTATGAAATTAAAGATATATGAGTAAGAAATTAACTTACTAATGTGTGTATAGGAACCCTAATAAAATAATGGGGAATGGATAAAAATTAAAAAGTATAAACTATGTTGAATTGCAAGCCCAAAGAATTAGAATTTCTAGCCTAAATAATTAATTGATTGTCCCAACTCTTAGCCCAATTGGGAGGGGACCTTTTTAACCATTAAGTAAGCTAAAGGAGCTTAAAAGATAATAAAAAGGGGCCCAAGAAGGTCATCATGACCGAAATTTACATAGAGGAGAGAAAGGGGGAGGCATGTAATCATTACATTACTTTAGTAGGTGAACTAACTTGCTAGGTGTCAAGCCTTGGTCTCATTCTTATCTTTTTCATCCAACCCACAAGTTAAACCAAGATTGCAAGCAAGCTTATAATGATAAGGAGAGAGAGGAAGAGTGAGACATTGGATGATGATTATAGATACACTAAATATATCTATACAAAATTACTAACATCAAATTTCCTTTCTCTTACATCTTTTTATCTCATTTTATATTCTTAATTTATCAAAGCAAGACCAAGAGATAGAATAGACAGGGACAGACAAGAGGGTTAGGAGAGTGAGTTATTGTTTCAAAGTTCATAGTTCTCTACTCTAAGATTAGGAAGAAGAAGAGAAAGAATCAAGAGAAGGTATAAGAAATTCCTACTTTTATAGTTTAATTTCTCTTTGTGATGATTTGAGTTTTGATTTTTGTAAAACTATGATCTTGAGGCTTAAAACCTTAGATTTTGGTGTTTAAAAGTGTTTTATGTTTAGATCCAACTCTTTAATGGATCAAAAGTTGGATCTAAACTAAGAAATATGAGTTAGGTTTTTCAAAAGATAGAAAATAAAATTTTTCTTAGCTTTTGTTATGTTTGATCTTGTGTTTGTTGACTAATTGGTGAATTATACCATGGATCATGTTAGATCTATGAGTATATGAGTTATTTTAAGTATTATGATGAGCTATGTTGATTTTATGCGAAAATAGAGAAGTTTTCTTAAAAATCACCAAAGGTTGAAAAACAGATTTTCGAGAAAACCAAGTATGAGTATTATGCATAATATATGGTACAAAGGAGTTAGCCGCTCCAGGTACTTGCAAAAGAGTATAGTTTAGTTTTTATAACTAATTTATATTCTTGTGGTAATTTATTTTTAATAACTAAATGATTCCTCTATTAGTTCATGATCCTTTTGTGATCACTCAACATGAAATCTAGGTATATCCCACTTTATTGAATATTGTTGCAGTATTGTTAATTCTTATTATTCAATTGAATATTATTGAATCATTGAAAGAATTTTACTCTTTCATCTCTGATATGTTATTCAGTATGAAATAGGAGAAAGATTTATTATTGAGATTGAATTATTATTCCGCCACATCGAAATCTTTTAATTATTGTTGAAGTTCTATAGAAGCTAGACTCTTCTATTCATGATATATATCATTTATTGTATATTTTAATTTGCTGAGCTAACTCATTGCTCACCCTTGCTTAAATAAAAATATTTCAGCTAATGTCGATGTAGAAGAAGGTTCTAACAGGGACAAAGGCAAAGGCAAGGCTCATGAGTAGTTAGTGCCAACTTTTAATGGTAATGTTTCATTATGTAATTAGTTATGTAAACCTTTTGGTTATATAATGGTATGTAAGTTATGTCAAGGTTAGTTAACTTGGGATATTGTTATAAGTTGTATTAAGGAATATTATGAATGATGTTTTTCATTAATGAATGAGTAGTTAGATGTGAAATATATGATGGATCGTGAGCACCACACCCGAGTTTATGGAACCCGGATTTGGGGGCGTCACATGCTTGTATCAAAGCTGTAGGTTATAAACCTTAGGTGGGGGGAAAGCCTTAGGAATATAACCATAAACAGGATAGAGAAAACTCGTTTAGAGTTCTAAGTGATGGATTAGGAAAATTCATCAATAGTAAGATATGGGGACACTCAGTGTTTATGGATTATGTTTGATAGTGATGTACTAATGAAGTTATTTAAAAATGGTGACAGGATGTCAGGAGAAGATAAGATGGTTACGGAAATATTAGCAGCTGCACCAATGAAATTAGCCAAGGTACCAGCTCAAAGTGAGTCAGTTGGGGAAGTTTTAAGAGACGAACCTGCCGTAAATCTAGCCAGCGATCATGACGAGTACCCCAAGATGGAGCTGGATGAAGAGGAAGAAATATATTCCAAAGAAACTAAGGTGGAGCAAGAAATAAAGATCAAAGATGGGGAATAAGGCAAAGTAGCAATCGAAGAAGGTCAAGCATCTGCGGAAGATCAAGATTTAAGGACTAAATTACTTCTCCTGGAGGAATTATAGAAGACAGAAAGAGCATTACGTGAGATGACAGAAGAACGAAATAATTTGAAGGCACAAGTAGATAGAATGAGGGTTAAGTGTAATGTATCATCTAAAGATGCAAGTAAGAAAAAGAAGGGTAATAAAAGGAAAAAGTTCAACGATAGTGACAACAACTCAGAGAATTTAAATTCAAATAAGAAACAAGCATGTGGCAAGTGTGGAAAGAACCATTCGGGGGAATATATGTGGGGTAAGAGTGTGTTACAATTGTGGTCAGGAAGGACATCTATCACTAAATTGTCCTAAACCAAAGAATTGAGGATGTTTTGCATGTGGTAGAACGTGTCGTAGGGTTAAGAATTGTCCTAAAAAGAAGACACATGGATGAAGTGAACGGAAGAAAGATTAAGTGTAAGGAGTATAATCTTTTGGAGTATAATATTCACTTTGGTATGAATATCAAGATAACTTTTGTATGTCCCAACTTTTTTTGTAAAGTTATAGTAATGAATCCCGACTTTTTTCACATAGGGATAGTAACTGTTTGTAGTAGTATGTACTATGTACTATTTGTATGAATATAAATGCAATGATATGATTATATGTTTGACTAAGTAATTAAATTCTGAGAATTAAATTATTAAGATGATTATCTGATGAATTTGATAATTCAGTAAGCTGAATTAGATAATCCAGAAAGCTAAAATTGGTTTAAGTTTAAAATTTTGTATACTACTAATAAGATGTGGCATAAAGACAAAGTATTAATGTAAGTCTTTATTTCATCAGATAATGCCGCCAAAATGACAAAATCGTAACCAAAGGGAGGAGCGGTCTGTGAATAATGAAGGAGATCAAGCTGATCCAATGTAGAACTTTGCAGACATGCTAGCTCAAATTATGCAAACTAGAGCCCCATCAGCAAGAAATCAACCAGCTAATCCATTGGCTAACTTTAAAGACTTTAAGGCCGTAGGACCGCCAGAATTCAAATGAACCACTAACCCTATAGAAGCCCAGACATGGGTGAAGGAGATGAAGGAAGCTTTTGTTATTGCTAGAGTAGCGGAGGATCAATATTTTGCTGTGTATTTGATAAAGGGTGAGGTGAATTACTGGTGGGAGACAAACAAGGCTAGAGCTAGTACAACAGTAGTAACCTGGACAAGGTTTAATGAGTTATTTTTCAAAAATTATTTCTCAGAAAGTATGCACGCAAGAATGGAAGTAAACTTTTTGGAGTTGAAGCAGGAGAATATGTCGGTTGTAGAATACGTCGCCAAATTCAACGAACTAGCGAAATTTGATCCGCATAAGGTGGACACTGAGGTACGAAAGGTGCGAAGGTTTGAGAATGGACTGAAGCCAGTGATATATAGCAAGGTAGCTGTGTTGCAGATTAAGACATTTTCGGCCCTATTGGAAAAAGCAATCATCACCGAAGGAGGAAGTGAAGTTGTGTCAAGGTATCATCAAGAGAAGAAGAAAAAGACGAATAAAGGAGGTAGCAGTGGAGGAAGTAACTCTAATAAGCGTAAGTGGAAGGAAAATACTGAATCTAGAGACAAGTCAGGAGATAATAGGAAGAGAGGTGAGTCATGTTCAAATTGCGGCAAAAAGCATCAAGGAGTATGTTTGAAGGGAAAAAGAGTGTGTTTTAACTGTGGATAAGAGGGACACATCTCTCCAAATTGTCCAAGTCCAAAGAAGATACCAGGTTGTTTTTCATGTGGATCGCTAGAACATTAAATTCGTAACTATGCAAAGAAGAATGCAGAAAGAGGAAGCAACAATAGAGGAAACATTAGTGGAACATTGGCGATTAAAGGACCTGATCAGCTGGGAAGACCGACAGCGCGCATGTTCAACATGACGTTGCAAGATGTAGTAGCTGTCCAGGAGGTGGTGACAGGTAATGATTTAGTTGAGTAAATGAATTACGCGAGAAATATTGGGTAGATATAGCTATGAATGGTTTTTTTATAGATCCCAAGTCACAAGTTAGTATATGAAACACAAATTCATATTGTGTTGATATAAATGAATTGATGATACAACTTTAAAAGATATAAGAGAGTAAGAAAGCGGTGATTCCAAGGACGGAATCCTTATAAGGAGGGGAGAATGTGAGAACCCAGAATTTCACATAATTCAAAAATTTAGAATAAAAATTTTTTAAAAAAAGAGAAAGTACTTGAATCATATAATTGTATATGATAATTAAGCTATATAGTTAATTTATTAACAAAGAAGTATACTTAATCATGTTCAAGGAATAGTAATGAAAGTTATGTAAGAAATTAACATAGCTTGAATGTTAGCCTTGATTATTAAATTAAAAGGATTTACAATCCTTAAGTAATTGATTATTGATATGAGTATGTATGTGTTTATAAATTATTAAGTCATTTGGGCTAATAAGTTAATAAACTAGGGAAAATATGTTAGGATGTATGTGAATTATGTACGTGTTTGAGTAAATATATATTATATAATGTGTATACATTTATTTTGTAAAGAGATGAAGAATAAAGTTATGTAACCTAATACATATATTAGGTATGATAATTAAATAACCTAATGGGTTATAATTTAAGAGAATGATAGTATTTAAAAGATATACTAATCGTAAGAGATTTATTTTATACATCTCAATTAATTAATTTTATAACCTAAGAATAACAAGTCTAATTGGGTTATGAAATTAAAGATATATGAGTAAGAAATTAACTTACTAATATGTGTATGGGAACCCTAATTAAATAATGGGGAATAGATAAAAATTAAAAAGTATAAACTATGTTGAATTGCAAGCCCAAAAAATTAGAATTTCTAGCCTAAATAATTAATTGGTTGGCCCAACTCTTAGCCTAATTGGGAGGGGACCTTTTGGACCATTAAGTAAGCTAAATGGAGCTTAAAAGATAATAAAAAGCGGCCCAAGAAGGCCATCATGACCGAAATTTACATAGAGGAGAGAAAGGGCAGGCACATATCATTACATTGCTTTAGTAGGTGAACTAACTTGCTAGGTTTCAAGCCTTGGTCCCATTCTTATCTTTTTCATCCAACCCACAAGTTAAACCAAGAGTGCAAGCAAGCTTATAATGATAAGGAGAGAGAGGAAGAGTGAGATATTGGATGATTATTATAGATACACTAAATATATCTATACAAAATTACTAACATCAAATTTCCTTTCTGTTACATCTTTTTATCTTATTTTATATTCTTAAGTTATCAAAGTAAGACCAAGAGAGAGAATAGAGAGGGACGGACAAGAGGGTTAGGAGAGTGAGTGATTTTTTCAAAGGTCATAGTTCTCTACTCTAAGATTAGGAAGAAGAAGAGAAAGAATCAAGAGAAGGTATAAGAAATTCCTACTTTTATAGTTTAATTTCTCTTCGTGATGATTTGAGTTTTGATTTTTGTAAAACTATGATCTTGAGGCTTAAAACCTTAGATCTTGGTGTTTAGAAGTGTTTTATGTTTAGATCCAACTCTTTTATGGATCAAAAGTTGGATCTAAACTAAGAAATATGAGTTAGGTTTTTCAAAAGATAGAAAATAAAATTTTTCTTAGCTTTTGTTATGTTTGATCTTGTGTTTGTTGACTAATTGGTGAATTAAACCATGGATCATGTTATATCCATGAGTATATGAGTTATTATAAGTATTATGATGAGCTATATTTATTTTTTGCGAAAATAGAGAAGTGTTCTTAAAAATCACCAAAGGTTGAAAAACAGATTTTCGAGAAAACCAAGTATGATATGGAAATGACCTTATCTCTCATTCTACTTTGCATTTTTGAGTGTGGTCAATTTCTGGAGTTAGATATATGAGTCTTCTAATATATCCAAGTGGAATCACTTAAAAAGGATTTACAGATTTTCGTGTGGAATGATTTTGGTAAAGGATGAAAAATCTGAAAATGCTTAAAAAGCATCTGCTAAGAAATTGTAAGGGCTATTTTGGCCACTTATTTAATGAGATAAAATTCGGCCTTTTGGGGGATGACAATATATGGGATAAAGTAGGTTGTGTCCAAAAATGAGTTCATTCCGACTTACAATTTGCAAGTTATGACTATTTCAATTTTTGCGTTTTCTCGACAGAAATCGATGTAAACGAAGTTGTATAACTCTGATGGCCTTGAAATTTAAACTGTAAGCTCACATTAACACGTGTAAGATCCCGTCAAGAGTTGAGAATTTCTGGAATTAAGCATGAGGTAGCTAATTTCTTAAGGAATTAACTAGAAATTGAATTTTGAAAAATACTTAAGGGAGTTGAAAAATTCCAGAAAAATACTTTTTGTGTATGGAATATATGTACATATGATTGGCCAAAAGATTAAAAAATAATAAGCTGATTTCATATTTTTGTGAATAGTGTATTTCAGCTTCCCGAAATTAACATTTGAGGTTGCTGAAAAAGGGAAACTGAAATGTCAGGAAGTGAAGTCAGTTTTATTTTAGCTTGCCAAAATCGAAACTGAAATGATATATTAAGTCTACTGAAGTCATAAATAGTTTGTCAAGTTATATTACGAACTTATAAATGAACGAGTAAGTTTTAAGTCTAAGATAGTATAATGTACTCACTAATGATTGGTTATGTGATTTCATGTTAAATTGCTATGAGTAAGATATATGATGCTAATTAAGAGATCGATCTTATCAATGATATGTCTTACAAAAGAAGTTAACTTAAATTGCGTAACAGTAGTCAAGAATCAGGCAAGTTTCTTAACTCAACTTGAGTTACTATTTTTTCAAGCATGGTAGTGAATAATTATTAATAGTTTTTCACATCTATAATGATTGTTGTAATGCGAACGTAGTGCAATTGATTCTTGTTCTATTATTTGAACTGTTTATAAATCATGTCTCAGCTAATTGTTTTGGCGAGACTAATATTTGTTAAAACATGAAATGTTCTATTTATTATGAACTGAATTGTTATTGGAAGATCTATGCCATTGGTTTCGGCTAAATTAGTATTGTTATTAATTATTGAAATCCTAGTACTTCTTTGAAAGTAATCCAAACTATATTGTTGTGGTACGAACTCGTGACGTAAGACTGAGATGAACAAATTTTAATGTCGTAAATCGACCTATGCGCTATTATTGAGTATTATGCATAATATAGGGTACAAAGGAGTTGGGTCGCTCCGGTACTTGCGTAAGAGTATAGTTTAGTTTTTATAACTAATTTATATTCTTGTGGTAATTTAGTTTTAATAACTAAATGATTCCTCTATTAGTTCATGATCCTTTTGTCATCACTCAGCATGAAATCTGGGTATATCCCACTTTATTGAATATTGTTGCAGTATTGTTAATTCTTCTTATTCAATTGAATATTATTGCATCATTGAAAGAATTTTACTCTTTCATCTCTGATATGTTATTCAGTATGAAATGGGAGAAAGTTTTATTATTGAGATTGAATTATTATTCCGCTACTTCGAAATATTTTGATTATTGTTGAAGTTCTATAGAAGCTAGACTCTTCTATTTATGATATATATCTTTTATTGTATATTTTAACTTGCTGAGCAAACTCATTGCTCACCCTTGCTTAAATAAAATATTTCAGCTAATGCCGATGTAGCATATGGTTCTTACAGGGACAAAGGCAAATGCAAGGCTCAGGAGTAGTTAGTGTCAACTTTTAATGCTTATGTTTTATTATGTAATTATTTATGTAAACCTTTTGGTTATATAAGGGTATGTAAGTTATGTCAAGGTTAGTTAACCTGGGATATTGTTATAAGTTGTATTAAGGAATATTATGAATGATGTTTTTCATTAATGAATGAGTAGTTAGATGTGAAATATATGATGGATCGTGAGCATCAAACCCGAGGTTAGGGAACCTGGATTTGGGGGCGTCACATGATTTGGGGGCAAGTGTGAACCTTATATCATTATCAGTTTATATAGAATTGGATTTGCCAGCTCCAAAGCCTACGAACATCTCTTTACAGTTGGAGGATAGTTCGGTCACGTACCCGAGAGGCATTGTAGAGGACATATTGGTCAAGGTTGACAAGTTTATATTCCCCGCGAATTTCATTATTCTGTATTTTGAGGAAGATAAGAATATCCCAATCATCCTCGGTAGACCTTTTTGGTTACGGGTAGGACACTCATCGACGTACAAAAAGGATGAACTAACGATGAGTGTCCAAGATCAAGAAGTAAAATTCAACGTTTTCAAGGCCATGAAATTTCCTACGGATGAAAAAGATTATTTCCTGATGGATATCATTGATCAGATAATTAGCGAAGATATGGGAAAGAGTTTGGTTAACGATCCATTGGAAACGACATTATTGGGAGATGAAGAATGAGATGATCTGGAATTTGTGGACTACTTGCAAATGCTAGACTCCCTGCCATGAGTTAGCAGATTTAGAGCACCATTTGAACCATTGCACATGGATGAAAAAGCCAAAACAAGGATAAAATCGTCATTGGAGGAGCCACCGACTCTTGAACTTAAGCCACTCCATAAACACCTCAGGTATGCATACTTAGGCCATTCTACTATTTAACATGTTATTCTTTCTGCAACACTTAACGAATTGCAGGAAGAAAAGTTGCTGAGAGTGCTTAGGGACCACAAATCGGCTATAGGATGGACAATCGCGGATATCAAAGGAATCAGCCCATCCTTTTGCATGCATAAAATTCTGATGGAAGACGATGCAAGACCGATAGTGGAGCAACAGAGATGGCTTAACCCAATCATGAAAGAAGTGGTCAAGAAAGAAATCCTAAAATGGTTGGATGCAAGTATCATTTACTCGATTTTAGACAGTAAGTGGGTTAGTTCGGTGCAATGTGTGCCGAAAAAGGGGGGAATGACTGTGGTTCAAAATAAAATGCAGTTTTTTTAATAAAAAAAATGCAATTTTTTTAATAAAGAAAATTAAAAACGCAGTTTTTATTAATAACAAAAAATTATTATTATTTTTATTAAAAACAAAATTAAATATATTAGCAAACTTTTAGTTTTTATATTTTATAAATGGCTTAATTATAAATAAAATTTTGTTTGATATTAATTACAAAAATAAATATAATTTTTATTTATTTTTTTATTTTTTGGCTTATTTTTTAAATTTATATTATACTTTAAAATATTTTTTCCCATTTTGTCATAAACTTTTCCATCCAAATCCACATCATCATTGCCACGTCACATACTAACTGCCACATATGCTTTTTTTGGACAACTCAGCAGCTGACTCAGTAGTTTTTCGTTAAAGTCAACAGAGTTAATGGTTTTTTTAACTTTTTATTAGAAAAGCCGAGTACAGTGAGTTGACTGTAAGAAAAAAAAGTTGAGTTATCCATCTTTAAGTCGATCTATAGTATAGTAACTGAAAAAGCATTTAACCCGCATGTAAACATTTATACATTCCCTAAAACTAAACTATGTTAGTTTTTCGGAGGGAAACAATTGGACCTATTACCCGTTCAAAGTCCAAAAAGGCCACGAGCCTGCAACCAACTATGTCTTCATCTGACCAGACTAATCCTAATCCTGTCTCTCGTGAAGAATTTGATGGATTAAGTAAACAAATTACAGTTTTGGCTGTTCTGCTTAAAGAACTACACCAATCTACTGAGGGTACAAGGATACCCATACATAAAGAATCTTCTGCACATGGAAGAACACAAGGCACGGACAAAGAAAATCCCATATCAGATTCTCAGTTGGATAAAACCAACAAATTCCATGATCCACCCATCTCAAGGAAGATCTAGACGCTGAGTGATATTAGAAAGAAAGTCCTTCAAATGGAAGAGACGATCCGTTCTATCAAAGGGATTGGAGCACATGGAAGTGTTTCATATGCGGACCTTTGTATATTCCTTGGTGTGCATTATCCAGAGAAGTTCAAAACTCCTGACTATGAAAAGTATGACGGGTTAGGAGATCCTTACACACATTTGAAGGTATTCATTGGAGAACTCGGATCTTATGCTGAGGATGAGAAGCTCAGAATGCAGCTGTTCTAAAAAAGTCTAACTAGAGAAGCCCGATCGTGGTATACCAGACTAGACAACTCCAAGATCCATAGCTGGGAGGAACTAGCTCATGCCTTCCTCAATCAGTACAGCTTCCAGTATCAGATGACCCCTGACCGGTTCCAAATCACTAAAGTCAGGAAATAAACCAATGAATCTTTTATAGAGTATGCTCAAAGGTGGAGGCGCCTTACTGCTCAAGTTGTTCACATTATGAATGAGTCGGAGATGGTGATGATTTTCACAGACATACAAGAAGCTATTTTCTATGAGAAAGTCTTAGCTAGTATTGGCAAACCATTCTTTGAAATGATTAAACATGGGGAGATGGCTGAGATGGGATTGAAGTCAAGAAAGATTCAAGAGCTAGCTGCCCTTAAAGCTGTTGCTGAACACATCCAGTCCGGAAATTATGGAAATAACCCCCGAATAGACCATAAAAAGAAAGAGGATGATGTTTTCTTGATACTACAAGGTCAGAAGGGCAGTCAGAATATGCCTATGCAAAGGAGAAATTACTCCCCCTTTCAAGCACAGCCTTTGAACCCTTCATTTCCAAAAGGTGAAGAAGTCAGACGCACTCGAGTGTTCACACCCTTAGGGGACTCACTTGAGAACATTCTCAATCTTCTTACCACTTAGAAGAAAATTACTCATCTTTTTCCACCAGCCAACCCGAATGGGAAAGGTTTCAATGCTAGTAGGAAATATGCTTATCATATTGGAGCTCCATGACATGATACTCAAGACTGCTGGGCTTTGAAACACAAGATCCAGGATTTGATTGATAATGGTGAGATCGTGGTAGCTAAACCCAACCAACCCCATGTGCAAGATAACCCTCTTCCTTAACACCAAGAAGAATAGGTTAATATGATTAATTAGAGCAGTGGACAGAGTTCCAATCATGGTGGTGGATCCTCACAAACCAGCAAAGATAGTGCTGACAAATGGGATTTTGCACAGTTCCAACACTAGTACAAAACCATAAAAAGACAACACTTAAAAGATGATATTTTTATAAAAAACGTTGTGGTTTTTTTTTACAACGCTTTTTAACAAAACGTTGTTGATACATATGAAAAAATGTTATGTATTTATAAGGACAATTTTTGGTTTTAAATAGATAATGTTTTTTAGATAAAATCGTTATGTATGTAAAAAACACGGAGAAAAAAAAATGCGAAAGGCGAAATTTTGAAATTAAAAATGCGTAAGTGAAAATTTGCCTAGATTTTAACACACTCCCTCTAGCGAGCCAAGAGCTCTGTGAAGCTAGCAGCATCAAACCCCTCTTTTCTAGGTTTTGATCTGAAACAGAAACAAAAACTAGTTAAATCTAGCGAGCCAAGAGCTCTGTGAAGCTAGCAGCAAAATCTGGTCTCTTAATCTCTCTCCTATTTGAAATCATGGCGGATATAATTTCTATGGAGGATATCTGAGCCACAACTGGTAGCCTCGGAATTGACCTCTCCAACGTCGATTGGGACTCAATGGCGCATCCCCGCTTTCATCCCGCTTTATATTACTGATTTCAATGGGGATTTTGTACAGACTCATATCCTTTGTTGTTTACTCCATCCTCCACATGAAGTTTATCAAACCCCTCAGCATTAACGATCCTCTTAATGACAGAAGAAGCTCGAAATCGATGACGACCAAAAATTGTGAGTTTTTTTTATGAACTCTGTTTACTTTGATTTCTTATTGTGTTGGACAATATTTTTTTCATTTTCCAATTTGTTTACCTATTAACTGTAGTGTATTTACCAATGTATATTTTTTTCTCCTCTCTTAATGATGAAAGTTGTAGTAAATGAAGATTCTTCTAGAGGTGATTGCACTACAACACCAGATACGTCTTTTAAAGGTTCTTTTTAATTTTCTAAATTATTACAAGTCATGCATGAAACATGTTTATTTTATGAAACTAAATGCATTATGAGAGTTTATTCTAAACAGGTATCCTACGTTTGTTTAGATTTTTTTACATTAGTGATGGAGTGATTTTGATTTTAGTAGTATCATTTTACGCAGATAATTAAGATGTTAAAATAATCTTCAATTTGCCTATTTATTCTTGTTTTCGGATTAAGAATCTGGTAAGTTTGTTTATGGTGGCTTAACTGTTGGCCTATCCATACACATCTCATTTTGTTTTAGATATAATGTTATAGCTATATTGTTTTCTGTTATTGCACGTCTTCATTTTTCAAGTTAGGTGGCATGTATGGACATGGTGTTAGTAATACTGATTGATATTCTAATGTTATAAGTTATGGTGCTTTATAGTATTTCACTTTCTAATCCCATCTTTCTATCCCATTTGTTTTTCTAGTTAAAATCTCTAGAGACTACACTTATGGGTTCCTTGAGGAGAGAACAAATGGAAGAAACTTCTTTAAAACACCTTGAAGCTGAGATTGAGCAGTTGAACTGTTTTGTAATATTCCTTTTCCCCCTTAAATCTTTTGTGTGTTTGTTTATTAATCTTTTTTGATGTCTATTTGTGCTAAATAGGGTAGGTTATAGGTTGAAAATGAAACACTAGATGGTACTGTTATGAACTGCTAATTTGATTCAAAGACCATAATTGTTTATTAGGTTCGTGAAAGAGAGGAGGACAATAGGTGTAAAAAGATGATGTTGAAATTTAGGGAAGAGAATCTTCATGGTGGTTTAGTACCTGCAGATTCTTACTTACTAGAAGAGAACAAGGCACTCTCTGAAGAAATTCAACACCTTCAAGCTAAAGTCGATAAAAACCCAGAAGTAAATTGTTTTGCCCTGGAAAACATCAGGCTTTTGGAACAACTTAGAAGGTAGTTGCTTGTGAACAAAATCCATCCTTGCAAGGCTTTTATAAAAAATTGGTTGCAGCAGAGTGGAGGAGTTTTCAAGGTATGAAGCTTCCAAATAACTAGTCCTTGATTTTTATTTTGCTTAATGATTGTTCATAAATGAATTCCAGGTAGGTCCATATATGTTTTCTAGCTGAGTATGTTGTTATGTTTGCAGCCCTTACAGTGCAACAGTTCTACTGTCTTGTCCTCAGCAAGAAAAACTGACCGTCAAGGCAGATCTGATTTTTGATGACTTCCGTAAACTTCCTTCATTATATGAAAGATGTTGCAAGTTCATACTCTATAATTATGTACTCAAGATCATCATACTAATATTTATATGTTCGTGCAGTTGGTATTGATCTTCACCAAAAGGTTATACTGATGAAAGAGACTGGCCCAAATGTGATACATAAAAATGTGATACATAAACATGGAATAAAGCACATTTCCTCGTTTTCTCAGCCCAATGATGTGTGTATTGTAGAAGATGACAATGACTGTATATCTCGATGTCCAACTGAACAGCCTCACAAGTCATCTACAAAAGAAGCAAATTACATGTTAGTATTGATTTTTTTGGTTCTTGATGTTGATATCTAGTATTATGTGAAAGTTAATATTTATGACTGTTGGTTTTTATGTTGCTATTAGATCTTGTTTCATTTGCATAAATTTACTATAAACTGTATTTCTATTATCAGGCTAAGTTTCAACTTCCTAGATGAAGAGTTGGAAGAAAGTAAGAGGCCTAGTTTGAAGCTTGTTGATGAAGATTTAGAAGAAGGTAAAATTACTAGACTATTATATGCATTCGACATATTTTCTCCATCTCTTTCCAGTTAGTAGTAGTACTGCTGCCTTGAATTTATGCAGGTTCGCCTGCTATTTTTATTGAAGACGACAACTGCAAAATCATAACTAATAGAACAGTATTTGATCACATTCGGAATAAGGCCAACACACTGTGTGAGACCCCGAATTTTATGAAATAAAAGTATTTAATTATTCTATTTTGGTAAATAGTTAAATTAATAAAAGTTTAAAGTTAAGGGTGATATGTGAAATTTTTTCAAAATAGACAAGTTGTCATAAAATACCCGGTTACTATTTACTCTAGTATTATTCACTCGAGTATTTGGGGCACTTTTTGTGTCGGAGTACTATTCACGAGTTACTATTCATGGGTTACTATTCACCTAAATTACTATTCATCCGAATATTATTCACTCGGGTATTTGGGGTATTTTTTGTGTCGGAGTACTATTCACGAGTTACTATTCACGGATTACTATTCACTCTACTATTGTTCACTCGGGTATTTGGGACACTTTTTATGTCGGGGTACTATTCACAGGCTACTATTCCCAAAGTACTATTTATGGGATACTATTCACCCGAAAAATATATTTCTTTTTGGTCTAAATCATTTTTGGGTACAATATTATTCCATGAGGAGATGTGCTAATTTTTCAGACCATTGGTTGAAATTATTATAGTAAATCAATATGGATCGTTGGTTTAAAGTTTTAATAGTAAAATCTTTTTATATAAAATAGAATACTTTTATAAAGTTATTCTATAAACAGAATATATTATATTCTATTATGCATAGTGTTTTGCATAGTAAAATCTTTTTATATAAAATGTAATACTTTTATAAAGTTATTCTATAAATAGAATATATTATATTTTATTATGCATAGTGTTTGTATAGTGCCTCGCATAGTGTTTGCATAGTAAAAAATCTTTTATAAAGTTATTCGTTTTATTAGATTATAAATAGAATATATTATATTTTATTTAAAAGGTTTTCTTTAAATGCTGGACCGTCCGATTAAAGTAAATTAATGGACCGTTCATGAATTAATTACTTATCGCAATCCATTCTTCTATAAATAGAAAGCTCATTCATTCATTATTTCTTACGAATTCACTAAAACTCTGAGAGAGAAACTATAGAGAATTCTTCTTCTATAATCTTGAGCGTATTTCTTTAGAGTTTAAGAAAGCTTTGAGCGTAGTACAAGTTTTCTTCGAGTATATCCTCGCTCTACCAGTCGGAATACTCTTCTTTCAAAGGTAGGAAATATTATTTGTTGTACTTGTAGGAATATTATTTGGTGTACTCATAAGGGGTATTCTTTCTTTCTTATTCATGAAGAAAACTTTTGTTATTCCATTCTTTATTATTCTGTTGGAATAACCTATATACGCGGGATACCCTATACTTGGTGAAATTATTCTGTTATTCCATTCTTATTATTTTGTTGGAATAACCTGTTTATGCGAAGTACTGCATACATGGTGAAATTCTTCTAATATTCCGTTCTTTATTATTCGTCGAAATATCCATACGTGCGCTTCTGCCGGACTGATTCCATTATTTATTATTACGTTTAATATCCTATCTGTGCGTTCTGGCGGGACTGTTCCATTATTTATTATTCGTCCGAAATATCCTCGTGCGTGCGTTCGCGGACACAGTTCCATTATTTATTATTCTATTGGAATAACTTTATGCATGCGATCTATCGTATGCATGGTGAATTCATTGTTATTCCATTCTTATTTATTACATTGGAATATCCTCACATGCGTATGATTACGCATGACTGGTTCCATTATTTATTATTACTGTTTGAATAACTTTGGTTGTCGCGGATTATGCACGCACGGTGAAATTCTTCATTATTCCATTCTTTATTATTATGTTGGAATAACTGCGCTCATCAAAGTCTCTTGCATACATGGTGAAATTCTTTTATTATTCCATTCTTTATTATTATGTTGGAATAACCTGTCTATGCAAAGTACAGCATACATGGTGAAATTCTTTTACTATTCCATTATTTATTATATTGTTGGTTATTGGTTTTACAGTTGTATGTCTTTAGCTTGTAGTGTAAAGATGATATGTTGTTGAATATCTTTGGCCTGTAGTGCAAAGATGATCTGTTGTTTGATAGCTTTGACCCGTAGTGCGAAGATGGACGGTGTATATACATGATCATGACCACTAGTGATACTAAAGAATATCCTCGGCCATAGTCATGGATAATTCAATGATGTGATTAGCAAGATCATGACCATTAGTTAACAGATTCAATGTCTTTGGTAGTAGTGCAATCGACAGTGATTGATTGGTATCATCACGACCATTGGTTTTATAGTTGAATATCTTTGGCCAGTAGTGCAAAGATGAGACAAATGATTATTTATGATCATTGTTATTACATTTGAGGTAAGGATATTGAGTAAACGTTCTATTAAGCCTTTGTGGCAAGAAGGAACTGTTAATTCACATTATTATAAATATGAATTGTGAATTTAACTAACATCTTTGGTGGTTCAGGTGAAGACAAGTGATGAAAGTTCTATTTGTCTTGGGTATAACAAAGAACCGTTGATGAGTATTACAGAATAAAATATCAACGATGGACTTTTAATCTAGAGGAGATATAATAGACATTATGTTCTACTTGACTCTTCTAATGGATTGCTTGTTCATTTGCAGCTTAAACTTGATGTTTGTTATATCGTATCGCTTTAACAATTTAAAAGGCTAATGATAATTTATTCTCAGTATTATCTTAGTCATAATATTTTTTTTTGGGCTAGTTGAGCTCACCCTTTCTTTCACCGTTCTCTCTGAAATGAGAATATATAGCCGAGACGAGTCGAGGAATCGAAGTAATGGTCCTAGATGGTGCATTAGTAGTCCTCACTATTCTGTGAAATAGTGTGATAATAATTGTAATGAGAACTCCTTTTGAGTTTGTATACTCTCTAGTAGACAATATTTGTATTCAAACTCACATTTTATGTTTGTCGTATTGTACACGCAGCATTTGTATTATTAAGTTGTATTTGAATTACATCTACCATGATCCCATGACTCAAGATGGGTGATGTATACCTAATTTTGGGGGCGTCACACACTGACAGATGAACTTTTCTTGGAGAATCAACACACTTTTAGTGGCTCTAATTTCGACAAGTTTGAAAAGGCACATTCAGATCAAATCTTGTAAGACCATGTGATTATTTTGGATTCGGAACCCATGAAGACAAAAAAAGACAAAATTCATGCAAAGGTCAAACACGATGGTGTGTATGAAGAAGTAAATATTCCTTCAAAAGTTCCCAGAATCGACCTGAAATCATTCAAAATTCCCTCTCCTAATAATTCCTTCATACAGAAGGAACTCTAGTGCCCAAGAAGCTCCATTAGAACTAATGGGAAGCAGTTGTATTCACCAGTTCTATCCAAAATGCAAAGCTGTTCATCTCAAACAGCGGGTGAAATCAGGGAAGCAGATTATTTCCTTGGGTTCAAGAGTGTTTTTTCATTTCTTTGATTTCTTTTTCTTGTTTCTTCAAGTAGATTTCTTTTCCTTTTCCTTTTCCTTTTCCTTAACCTTAATTTACAGTACTATTTTAAGTGAAATGTAACTCGTGCATTAGTTTCTCATATTGAAAGTACGTTTCTCAAATGAATCAAATGTAGTCCGAATGGCGCCGCTCAGAAACATGTTCCCAAATCTTCTAAGTCTATTTAACTGACCTTCATATATACTTCTGTTACTTTTAGAGTGTTGAGTTGTTGGATTATTGCTATATGTATCATGTCATTATAAATGTCTTGTTGAATATATCCATCTTACCATCAAGCTATTCTTGTATCCTGTAACACAATTCTTATGAATGGGTTTGCTTTTCTAAGCGTGCTTCGTCCCTTGAACATTTCTAGTATATGAAGTATGTACTCGGGTTTGCTGTTATGTTGACTTGTTAGAAACTAATAGAGTTTTTTTTTATTCTTAACAAAAACATATATGTAATTCATGTTCATGTATATCAACTGTATACCACGTTACTCCTCAGAGTATATTATGAACTTATGTTTGTAGCAGGGGTTGCTAGGTAACTTAATTAGCAAATAGAAAAGGTTTCTATGCAACTTTATTTGCTAGGTAACTTAGTTACCAAACAGAAAAGGTTTATGTCCTGCTCATGCCTACTCTTGGGTTATGCAACGGGGCCTGCTCATTCCTGCTACTGGTTTACTTGCTGTTGCATGTGGTATGCTCTGAAGTCTGTTGCACATGGTTGGCCTGCTGCTGTTGTATGTTGGCCTACTGATGCTGATGTTGCTCCTAATTTTCTTATTGTGGCTGAAAAGCTTTGTTGATACAATTGCTCATTTCTTAACATACAGTTAAGAAATGGTTCTAATGACATTTGTTACTTGAAGAAATAGCTTGCTGCCAGATTCTTTTGCATGAGTTGCATTTCTATGTCAGATTATTCACTTGAGTTGTATCTTTTGTCCTGCATAATTTTAGAAAAGCGGTTAGTTTCCAATCTGATTGAAATTAATCTCTTGTTATGTTACATTTCTTGGGTAGTTGGATGTATATGCTCGTGTTATCTTCTGACTACTGTAGTGAATTTTGACTGTGAACAAGATGGACAGGTGTTTCCTAGATCTGCAGGTTGACAGTGAGGAGGCTTACCAAACATTTCAAAGAGTTATTGAAAATGCAAACGTCATTATGGCAACCTACGAGGATCCCCTCCTCGGTGATGTTCAGGTTTACCCAGAGAAAGGTACTGTTGCTTTCTGTGTCACCCGTTGTGTGTGTTCATGGTTCGGTCTGGATGCCTCGACCTTCCCAAACTTGTTGAAGGATCAAATGATCGACCAAATCGATCCCATGGTTATCTCAGTAACATTGGTATAGAAACAATGATAAACATGTTTGGTATAGAAAGATCGTGGATGATGACCCGTGTGATATATCGAGATGTTACAGTGTTCTTAAGCAAAATCGGAGATGAACCGCTTCAGTGCCATTATTGTTCTTTGTTCTTTTGTCTTTGTGATATGATTATATGCCGTCAAAAGCCCAAATTGTTAAAGCGGATGAACTACCATATTTTTACATTTCATTGATATATTTATATATTCCCTTGTTTTGTTGCAAAATGAGTTCATGAAAAGCGCAAAAAGGTGACAATTCTAATGGATTCAAGCATCACTATTATTGGAAGGTAAACTAAATCTTTTGTTTAACATTATTTATTGATAATTAAACATTAAGATATAATTTTGAACCTTATAACCAAACTTTTGAATTTCGAATAATAGCATATTTAGAAACCTGACTTTGGTGTTTTGACCATTAGGCTATAATTTGGTGGTGCAAAATTGTCTGCATGCCTAAAGACTGTTTTTTGTTCAAGCAAGCTATTGTGAATAAAATTCTAAAGTTTGTATATTTATTTCCCTTTGGTCAGGAAATGGATTACAGGTATGCAAAATGCTGATCATGGTCTAGATTCTTCGAACCAGATAGGCCCCTTGAGCATATTTGGTTAGTTGCAACTATGAGCTATGTAAGCATGGGATCAGATTGGTATATATTTGGTTATATTGAAAAGTGAATTTGAGATGTATATATGTATAGTTTGGTATATATTTTGTGGATGTAGTAATTTGAAACTGTAAACAAATGATATTATTGGGATGTATTTTGAATGGTTGATACATTTTGGCTTTATATTTAAATGAGAATTTAGACCTTTTAGCTATATATCATGGCATTAGCAGATTGCAGGTTCACTGGTAATATAGGTGAACCACAACTTTTCTTTTCTTTTTTTTCTTTTTCAAGTCAATCTACAACATTTTAAAAATATTGTATATTTGTATAAATAAATGACACCTTCTAAACAGTTGGTATATGAATGTATTACAACATTTTTAAGTCACACTACAACGTTTTAATACCGTTATATAAATTTTTCTAAATAGATGACACATTATAAACTTTGTGTAAATGTGCCTAAACGTTGTCTGATATATTAAACTACAACATTTTTAGCCAGAAAACGTTGTGGAATCATACCTTCTACAACGTTTTCAACCATCTTCTAATTTATGGAAAACAAATCTACAACATTTTTTTCTTAAAAAATGTTGTATAATGTGCCTAACTACAACGTTTTAAAAACGTTGTGTAAGGGTGTCAAATAGATGACACCCTTAACCACGACATTTTTCTGATTTAAACCACAACGTTTTTTCTGCGTTACCTATTTACTGTTTTGTAGTAGTACAGTTTATAATGGAACGAAAAATGAAGACTCTCTATGAGCAAGTTAACCAATTGGCAGAACTTGTGGTCTATCAGCACCAAGTCACACACCAATTATTTAGTCAAGAGCATGCTAGTCTCCTTCCTCTTGTTACAAACACTCCACCGCATACCCCAGAAAATGAAACACAAGAGAATAAAATTGCAAAAAGAGCAAATGCCAAAGCCCGTCGAGATTTTGCCAACAAAAAGGAATTTACGTACCTAGGCCAACCGATGGAAGAAATATTGCAGGTGCTGATCAATGAAGGAAGAATCACAGCTTTGCTACCTCCAATCAGCCCTCGATCAAGATGGTTTGATTTCAATGGAGTGTGCCAATATCACTCCCACTCTCGCTGTCACATCACAAAAGAATGTTGGGAACTCTGCCACCTTATTAAGAATTTAATTGATAGCGGTGTCCTATAGATGGCAGACGATGATGTTGTAGTACTAGAGAGTGGGGACGCATTTCCTACAAAGTAGAAGGAAGTCGTAGCAGTCATATCTACTGAAACAGATGTAGCTACTCCCTCACATACAATCCAACCAACTCAACTTAAAAGAGTTGACAATCCTTTGATAGTGGCTGCGCCAGAGCCAATTATATTGCCATTTAGACCACAATATCTTGTTATCAGCCTACAGAAAGTTCCATGGAATTATGGAGGAGCTGAAGGATCCACATCTCATATAACTGCTGCAGTGTCGAGGGATAATCCACTGTATATCTTCCCCAACGGGTGATGAAGCCTACCATCAAGTCAAAGGGGAAGATTCCCATGGGAAAAGTGGAAGAATTTCTCCGTACTATGGGCCATAATGAAGCCAAGGTGGTTTTAAGGTTAAAAGAAGCTCCACATTATGTTTCCATACTGGACTCGATTTTCTCTTTCGAAGATCACAGGAAGGTATTGCTCAGGGTGTTGGAAGAAGCCCAATTGCCTAAGTCAATAGATGTTGAGAAATTCCAGTATTTGGTGGGTCACATTTTCAACAACAATGTGATATCTTTCACTGACGATGATATACCTCCCGAAGGGACCGGTCATTGCACGTTGTTGCACATAGCGGTTTTATCTTTCGGATACATGGTGGGAGGAGTTTTGATAGACGGAGGATCATTCTTGAATATCTGCCTTTATGCCACTTTGGTGAAGATGAATATCAATCTCCACAGAATTCGAAGAAGCCATACAATCATTAAAGCTTTTGACGGATCCCGACGAAACGCTGTCAGAGAGATTGAACTACCAGCGGAGATTGGTCCACATACATTCTGCATATCTTTTCACTTGCTCAAAATAGATACAGGATAAAACCTGATATTGGTAAGACCGTGGATTCATATGGCTGGAGTCATCCCCTCCACCCTTTACCAGCAACTTAAATACATTATCAACAATAGCCTAGTCACTGTCAATGCTGAGCTGGAATGTCCTTAACAAGGTGACATACCACTCATCAGCTTCAATTCAAAAGTTGAGCCAGTCAGTTTTCATGCCCTGGAGGTGAGCAACACTCACTACCATCCTGTTGGGGCGCCGCCTCTTATACCCCAGATTTCTGCCGAAGTAATGTCGGCCACTCAAGAAATGATGTCATTGGGTTATCAACCTGGACAAGGGTTGGGCAAAAATCATCAGGGCATTAAACGCCCAATTCAAGTTCCCCATCAAACAGGGACATCCGAACTAGGCTATACTGCAAGTTCCATTCGCAGAAATCCTCATAACCACACATAAGTTCCTTCATCTTCACCCATATGGCGATTGCCTGCACCTACAGTTCCTGAGCCTATACGGTCTCCGGTAAAGGTGCCTACCCATATAATGGCTATGTTATTCCCTAAACTGATAACGGTAAAGGGAAAAAAAGTCCTAGTTCCAGATCCCGAAATGGAAGAAAAGCAACGAAGACGTAAACAAGACATCGCCAGGATGATGTCAAACATATACATCATCGTCCATGATGATCACATAAAATAGAAACAACCCATACGATGATTGCCTAGACATAATGGTCATCATTCGGGAAAAGGAGGACAATAATAGACCCTCCATCATTGCAGTTCATCAGGGCTTCACCCTTGACAATTGGAGTAGCACTCCTTTCATTGGTCGACAAGGGTAAAACGGGCAGAAACTCCTTATGCCCTATAGATAACAATAACTGCATACTTTTCTGTACAGTATTAGCAGTTGTTTTATCAGTACATGCTAACACTTTGTATGATTGAATAATTTCATATATTAAGTGAAAGCATATTTTTTTTTAGGACTCTGAATTTAGATGTGCCTAAACTTGCTAATAAGGTGCCTTTTCTCCACAAGGATTGTAACTTTGATGAAAAGTTGGACTCATACTTGATGGAAATACAAGAGGACATTCAGATACCTCAGGAGATCAAAGAATGGGTCAAAGACAAACCCAAACCAAACCTTGATCAAACCACCTCATTCAATCTCGGAACCTTAGAAAGTCCTAAACTAATCCATTTTGGTATCGACCTCACTCTAAACCAAAGGAATGACATGGTTGCACTATTAACCCAATTCCAGGATATGTTTTCATGGTCTAATGAAGCCATGGTGGGTTTGTCCACTGACATTGTCATTCATCGCCTCCTCATTAAAGAGGGATTCAAGTCAGTCAAGCAGAAGCTCAGGCGATTAAGACCTGAGTAGAGTTTAAAGGTTATAGAGGAAGTTATGAAACAATTTCAAGCAGGCATCATCATGGTGTCCACATACCCTGAATGGATATCTAACATAGTCCCCGTGCCTAAACCCGGAGGAAAGGTGCCAATTTGTATGGATTACCGGGATCTGGATAAAGCTTGCCATAAAGATAGCTTTCTCGTGCCATTTATCCACATTCTCATTGACAATACTGCTCAATACGACATGTACTCCTTTGCAGACTGCTTCGTGGGGTACCATCAAATCATGGTTGATGAAGAGGATCATGAGAAAACTGCATTCATCACACCTTGGGGAACCTTTTGTTATAGACGGTTGTCTTTCGGCCTCATAAATACCGGAGCTATTTACCAGCGAGCCATGATGGCCCTTTTCCACGATTTAATGCATAAGGAGATATAGATCTACGTGGATGACATCATTGCCAAGTCCCAAAGGGAGGAATACAACTTAGACCATCTCAGAAAGCTCTTCAACAGGTTGTGTAAGTACAACTTGAAGTTGAATACAGTCAAGTGCGCCTTTGGCGTTAAATCAGGCAAGTTGCTAGGATTCCTAGTCAGACACAAGGGGATTGAGCTGGATCCCACCAAAATCCAGGCCATTACGGAAATGCCCATTCCTCAGATAGAGAAGGAAATACGGGGATTTTTGGGAAGAATCAACTTCATTAGCAGGTTAATTTCTAAACTCATAGCAACCCGTGAGCCTATTTTTAAGTTGTTAATAAAGAACTCCTCCATGAAGCAGAATGATGAGTGTCAGAAGGCCTTCCTTACAATCAAAGAGTAGCTAGTTAAAGCTCCTATTTTGGTACCACCCAGGGATGATGTTCCCATGTTCATATACATGTCCATAAGTGACAATGCCATGGGCTGCATGCTGAGAAAAAAAGACGATAAAGGCCAAGAGCGAGCTATCTACTGCCTCAGCAAAAGATTTAGCAGCAGTGAACACATGTACACTCTAATTGAGAAGACTTGTTATGCTTTAGTATGGGCTTCCATGAGGTTACAACATTACCTCCATGGTCACACAACCCATCTTATATCCCGCGTGGATCATCTCACGTACGTGTTTAGTAAACCCATGCTGAATTGCTGACTGTCTAGATGGTAGTTGATCCTACAACAATTTAACATCGTCTACGTGACACAAAAGTCCATTAAAAGTCAAGGAATTATGGATCAACTGGCCGCGGGACCTTCAGGGGATTTCAAACCCTTGAAAACCTACTTCCCCGATAAAGGGTTAATCACAGTCCAACAATACCATCAGGACGATACACACCAATCATGGAAGATGTATTTTGATGGAGTTGTAAACATGGAAGGTTCTGGAGCTGGAGCAGTTCTAGTGTCCGTTACGGGGGAGTAGCATCCCATCGCCGTCAAATTGTAGTTTACCAACACCAACAACACAGCTAAGTATGAAGGCTGTATCATGGGGCTAAAACTTGCTCAATCAATGGGTATTAGACGGTTAACTGTCTTTGGGGATTTTGAGTTGGTAATCAGACAAACCACAAGAATCTATCACACCAAAGGTTTACACTTACTGCCTTACCATTGGCAGGTTCTACAGATGGCTTCAGAGTTTTAAGAAATATCCTTCCTCCACATTCCTCGGAATAGGAATGATTTTGCGGATGTACTAGCAACCTTGGCCTCCTTGATCTACATACCTGACAAGGAAAACATGCCAACCATCACACTTTCCTTACAAAAGGCTCCAGCCTATGGGAATTACATTAGAGAAGTATCGGATGAGCTACCTCACATCCAACACCCTTGGTATCAGCATATCAAGGAGTATTTACAAGATGGATCTACACCCGCTAAGGCGAGCTTAACTGAAAGAAGGCGGATTCATCGACTAGCTATGAAATTCTACCTGAACGAAGATGCACTCTATAAAAGAGATGCAGGACTAGGTCTCCTTAGATGTCTAGACAAGGACCAAGCTTAGAGGCTCATGGATGAGATCCATGGTGGAGTATGTGGCCCACATATGAGCGGCGCCCTACTTGTTAAAAAGATCCTCAGAACAGGGCATTGCTGGCTATCTCTCAAGGATGACTGTGATGATCACGTCAAGAGATGTTACAAATGCCAAATTCATAGGAATGTTATCCACGCCCCTCCAAGGGAACTGTACAATATGAGTTCGCTATGGCCCTTCTCAATGTGGGGAATGGACGTGATCGGGCCCATCGAGCCCAAAGCCAGTAATGGGCATCGGTTTATCTTCACCATGATCGACTACTTCACCAAGTGGGTAGAAGTAGCCACCTTCCCCAGGGTTACCAAAGAAGTAATCATTACTTTCATCAAAAACAATGTCATTTATTGATATGGACAACCAGGGGTTACTGTATTAGATAATGCTAAGAACCTCAACAACCCTCCAAGGGAACTCCACAATATGAGTTCGACATGGGCCTTCTCAATGTGGGGAATGGACGTGATCGGCCCATCGAGCCCAAAGCCAGTAATGGGCATCGGTTTATCTTCACCATGATCAACTACTTCACCAAGTGGGTAGAAGAAGCCTCCTTCCCCATGGTTACCAAAGAAGTCATCATTGCTTTCATCAGAAACAATGTAATTTGTCGATATGGACAACCAGAGGTAATTGTATCAGATAATGCTAAGAACCTCAACAACAAAATGATGGAGGAGTTGTGCAGTAAATTCCATATCAAACATATCAACTCCGTCATCTACCGTCCAAAGATGAATGGTGCTGTTGAAGCGGCTAACAAAAACATTAAGAAGATCATGCAAAAGATGTCTGCAAACCACAAAAGATGGCCTTACATGTTGCCTCTAACTCTGTTAGCCTATAGAACGTCAATGCGCACTTCCACTAGGGCAACCCCCAAATGAATTAAACTATGGGATGGAGGTAGTACTCCTCATAGAAGTGGAAATGGAATCCCTTAGAGTGTTAATAGACGCTCAGCTGGATAAAGACCAATGGGTACAAGATAGGTATCACCAATTGTCTCTAATAGACGAAAGGCGAGCCTCTGCTATCTTCCACGGTCAGTTATACCAATAAAGGATCGCCAGATCCTATAACAGAAAAGTCCAGCTATGCCAGTTTAAACAACACGACTTGGTTTTGAAAAAGATCATTGACAACCAAGATCAGTCTAAGGGAAAATTTTCCCCGAACTGGGAAGGCTCGTTTATTGTTAAAGAGGTATTGACAAGAGGTGCTCTTAGATTACAGGAAATGGACGGCGATGAATTTCCATAGCTTATCAACTCGGACACCGTGAAGCGGTATTATGTCTGAGGTCACCATCAAGCACACATCCTGGTTTTGGATCATCAGATCCCCAGTTATTTCAGGTTTTCTAACCCTTCACGACATACAACTTCTCTTCACACTCATCTGCCCCATCAGGGACAAACATATTTTTCTAAACAGTAGCCTGGTTTCGGATCGACAGATCCTTTTCTCAACTTGGTTTTGAACCCTTACTCAACTCCGGTTATCCCACCAGGGATTGAACCTTCCACACCTGCGGTTTTACCCCACTAGGGATAAGACTTTTTACACCTGCAGTTTGTCCTGTACATGGGATTAAACTTTCTCCCCTGTAGTTTATCCTGAACATGGGATCAAACTTTTCATTGGCTGCAAACTGTCCTGAATATGGGGCGAACTACGCCAACCTGATCTCCTTGATACACAGGAGTACGTAGGCATCCATTTCATATGGTCCGGTCGTAATAAAACAAAAATAACATAAACATTTATACACCCTTCCCATTACAAAAACAAAAACAACAAAAACATCTCTACACCCTTTTAATATATAGCGTTGAACATCCATGTCAGGTTCAAACTACGCAGACTTGATCTCCTCTTGAACAGGAGTACGTAGGCAACAATTCATGGTTTGGTCTAACCCCTTAGCAAAACACAAAAACTTATCAACGGTACTGGGATCAACCTTCAATCCAGCACATTTCATTGGCTTCAGACCAAAGGGATGGAGCCACCTGACCTCCTAATGTAAACGGGAGAATTGGCGACCATCTAAGCTGTGGTTGACTCCTCTAAGAGAAGCACCAATCCATAAGAGATTGAACTAATTGGGTTCCCCCATACAAAGGAGTACTGGTGGCCATCTATGGTGTGGTCAACCTCAAAGAGGAAAGCCATACTCCTCTCCACATCTACAAACAGAAATAAGTCCCAAGACACCAAAGAAGGTAGGGGATATACACAGATCAACGATCCATTCTGAAAGATCATGAGACATTTCAATATCCATCCATCCATCAAGGAGGAGTTCAGAATACATCGAGATCACAAGCCCTGAAGAAACAGATAAAAATTACGCAAGTAGCAATGCATAGCTAAAAGGTCAAAATATGTTTTCCTGATATATATAATGTTGTTTGATATATACAATGTAAACTGTACATGACAAAATGGCTAAGCTAATCTGTGCAGGAGAACACAAGCTTGTCTATAAATCAGTGTATATACGAGCTATCAAGTCCAACATATCATCTCTCTTAGAGGAAGGGGGTAACGCTATGATCTCCTTCACAAGGGTCTCTATGCGAGCTAACAGATCTACATCCATCTGCATAGTGACACTATGCTCATCAATATACGCGTTCATCTCTACAATGATGCCAGTAGTAAAGGACTTCACTATAGTATTATCTGTGACGACTACATCCCGGGCAGATATGGTGCTATCCTGCTCAACTATCACGGCATCTCTAGCTGATCTAGCCTCATCCCACTCAATAATAGCAGTATCTATATGAGCTAAAGCATTTTCCCTCTCTAACATAGCGGCATCTCTCCCATCAAGAGCTGTCAACATCAGGGCTCTAGCCTAATATCTCTAGAAGGTCATCAGATGGAGACTTTACTCAAAATACTATTTTGAATGATGAATCATAGTAGCACTCATATTGGGAGAATCTACAAGAGCTGCTGGCAACCCAGTGAATGGCTCCTCCTCGGTGGGAGAATCAATGTCCTCCGTGGGCTCAATACCCGACAATGTGGATACTACCGCAACCGATGAAGTCTCTGTCTCCATCCACGCAAAATACTCTAACGAACAACACGGATGGCTAACAGAAAAATGAGCTCTCATACACTGATCCCAACATGCAAATACACGGGATCTATCCTTTGGTGATAGATGGCGAGAAGCCACACGCTGACCTAAAGCACCCTCAAAAGGATGGAAGTCCTGGAACTGGTCAAACTGTGACATCACAGCTAGTGGGTGGTAGGTAGTCATGCCCCTCAAACCAGCCAGAGGGAGATAATCCATGCCAGGAGCATGGGTAATGAAGCTGTAGGGTAAACTGAGCCCTGTACATGGCAGGAAGCCAAATAGATCTACGATCACTGCCAAAAATACTGACCAAGACATAGCGTCTGCACGCTTCGATGGCTGAAAAGAGTAAGACATAGCTATATCATGGGTAAATCAGTACCCGTGTCGTCGAAAAGTGCCAATCGATCTCAAGTGTGATATAAACCACATATATAACATGACTGAGCTGCCTGTAAATACCCCTATAGGGTAGGTGTTGCAAAATGTGGTCGACCTCAACGTCTCCGCCACAATCATCAGGATGATGGTATGACCCTCCTTGAGAGCTCTCACTTCCATGATAACACTGATGTCCAGCTCATCCATATATCGTGGCATGTATACATACGCCACTACGCACATCACGACTACATCCACTCTGGCCACATGCCACTGATCCTCTGGTGTGGTAAAATCCCCGGACTATAGAGCATAGCTGTACACCGAGCCAAATCTTTCTATAAAAAAATACTGGGGCAATACATGGCCGGATGTAATCTCATCCTCAACTACTCTACGCCGCAACCCGGTGAGGATCATGAACTGTCAGCGCATATCTCCGACAGACATCCGATAACAAGGTATGTCTAAGGGCAAAGCCATCAACCACTCATACTCCTCCAAGGTAGGAGTCAACTCTTGGGTCCCAAATCGAAAAACCTACCTCTCTGGTACCCAATGCTCCAGCATACCCTCCACAAAGCATGCGGGAACCAGAAACATCAGGAGGGTCATGGAATGCTGTAATAGCTGATCTACGGTCACCCTATCTGGGGGTGACATACTATCATACCAGGATCTCAGACGGGATGCCACCAATACTTGTGGGGTGTGATCTATGCGGTTGACTGTCGAAGAAGACATCTGTTTGGGCCGTATCATAAGACCATCCAAGGGTTAATGCTGAATATACCTGAACATACATACATATGCATAACATGATAAATTCATGACAAGCAATAGATGAAAATATAATTTAGGGAATGTAAAATAGTACATATATTCCTAAGTACATCACCATCTACATACATCATCTTTGTACAGCTAAAAATATAGGGAAATGGGGCACATACGCCCTACTACTAACAGACACCTTTCAAAAGATATAGCGAGAATGTAGCACAACCACCCAATATCTAACAGAGGCCTATCAAAAGAGATAATGAGAATACACATCAGAAGAAGACAATGGTGTCAATATCTACATCATCAATCCTGTCCACATGATGTAACTCCTCCCGAGTCACTGGATCTCTATCAACAGGAATGTCAGTCCTGTACAATGGAGGATCTGCACCGACAAAGCCATATGGGTCACTTGAGGGGCCAGCGCCTGAGCTGGAATGATCAAAAGTATCTGCCTCTGAAGGATCTCTGCCCAAGTGCCGGATGAAAAAATGTGCCTAGTCCAACTGCTAGGTAAAACTGTCAATCTGTGTCAAATGAGTCGGATCTCGGACACATGTCAGCCAATATGTCATCATCACGGATCCAGGAACCATATCCCCATAAACTGAGTGGCGCGGGTCTAGGCTCCGATGGTACGAGGGGACCACCAGTGATAGAACGTATCCTGAGTATGTGAACCCTCTGACAAAGTGTAGTCGTTAATATCTATCAATGGGATGTCATCGACAAGCAACTGTAACACATGCCAAAAATGCCCCGCAAGAGGCAAGATCGGTACACGAATCTCTCATGTGGTGCTCCTAATAGCACACTCTCCTAAATAGGGTTCCCATCCTCCTTCTGTGAAGAGAGAAATCCTACGGGTGGATATCACATACTCGACGCCAGTCGGGTATCCATCCTCAAATCCAATGGTCAAATGTTCCCCAGAGTAGGGAACCCAAGTGATGACATCAGCTGTCAACAACTCCAACTGTAAGCGACAATGAGTGTAACCCTCAGCTACAAGAACCTCTGCTAGAATGGAGTGATGTCATTATCGTCCTTGTGGATAGGTATCTAAACCTAACACACTTACAGGACGTAAACATGGAAGCCTCTCATAGGCCCAAAACTGCCAACACAAAGGCAAAACATCTACTGTCAGTGAACACTCTTAACCTGTACATATGAAATCAAAAGAGAAATACTCACCAGCAAAAACAGGTAAAATCCTAGCCAAGCATTTGTTAAGACATGCGAACACATGCGTATTCCCCTTAGGAAATAGGCAAAGGTGTAGGAACCCCAATCATACTCTCTATTAGGTCCACCTCTCGAGTGGCGCTAATCAAAGCGAATGACACCGTGGAAGAATTGTCTGCTATGAACTAACCCCTGATAATAACCAGGAACAATCGCCGAAGAATGCGATCCCTGACTCTCACATCAGCGGGTATGGGCTCACTCAATAGCCCACTCATACCATCTACGCTCAAAGGACCCGTACGGATGGTCCTACCCTTTAGCGCCTCAGCCAAAACTCCTAGCAAGGATCTGACGACATTCGGGGTAATATTTGTCGTACATGGCACTGGCGCCCCTCCAAACTCAATACCGGTTATAAACTACCAATCCATCTACGTCATCATCACCTTACAATCCAACAAATGGAGAGCTGAGTCTGGGGAAACCAGGGCTCAGACAATGCCCTAAGGTAACCCCAGAGACAACGACGTAGAAGAATGGAAAAGAACGCCCCAAAGCCCCAACCACGCACAATACCTCGGTAATCTGGATGTAGAGCCTAATACAGGGAGTGTATGCTGAACCAGTTCCCTCAAGGCTGTGTAAAGCCGGGAACCTACATAACATGCAAATCAATGTCAAAATCCTTTCTCCTCCTCAATAGGAAAAAGGAAGATCAAATCCAGTTGTTACCTCATTTGCATGCAAGTAAACTAAAGGGTGACGACTTAAAACACCCAGAAGCTCAGGAATAGCCACCTGAATGCCTAAAAAATCCCAACGAGGAACATTAGTAGCAGGAGCTGGAGCCGCTACCGGTACATACTCCTCATCGTCCTCGATATCCAATACATCAACCAGAATAGGACGTATTACCTCCTCCGCCAAATAACGAGGCTGTCTAACTGAACGAGGTCGAGGCACTTCAGAAGCCCTCCTCCCGCACACCTGAAGTGGTCCTGCGGGAACTACTTGGCTGATCCGAATCCATAATATCTGGACACAAGTCTCCAAATGACCTCAGAATGGGTGTGGTAATTTCTAACCTGGAGCATTTTTATGACTATATGCATGCATGCATTACTTTAATATACGCCTACAGTAGAGTTAAAAATGCATGTATACCTAATACCTAGACTTTTGGAAATAGGATTATCCACATGCACATTGGCATGACTAGGTGGCCATTCAGTAGCACACCTACCCACAGTCATAAACATCCTATAATGCATGAACATCTCAAAGTCCCAATCCATGATGGTAGACTATTTACCAGGATTGCTTTGTTTTACTACCTTTGTTCATTTGTCCTCAAATAGGATAAGAAATAGCAAAAAAAAGGGTACAAATTTGACTATTTCAAAAGTCAATATTTTTCACATCATTATGTTCAGCATAGTTTAATACTAACACTTACTGTGATGAATATTTTTTATCAAGATATATGAGCATATATATTCACTACTATGTGTTTAGACGCATTTCATATAAAAAGTCATTTTCTAACAGATAGAAACTGGAAAAAAAGACATGCATATGTTACCAGGACAGTGTAAAACACTTGTACGGTAATAGAATTTGCAGAAAGACGCCCGAACTCAGCAGATTTGAAGAAGAGCTCTTAGATTTCCTATGCGGCGCAACTTGAAAATGACTTATGAAAGCCACAACTGCCTTAAAGGCAACCCACGGTTAGCCGCAGGTGTACCTACGGCTCCCCTGGGTGGGGCCCACCCCTCCGGCTCAATCCTGTTTGAGTTACAAAGTAGTTCTCACAAGCTGAAAAGGCCAAATCAAGAAAAAAGATGCTACACGATTGAGCGGAAAAGCCTGAAATCCTTGTTTTCATGGACCAAACTACAGGTCTGCATGTCACTCACTGGTATTCGCCCGAACACAAGCTTACTATACCAATGATCACAACTGTTGCAAATTACATTCAGGAATACCTCACGAAGGTTCAATGCCGTCAATTCTGGGTCATCACTCCAAAACACTTCTCCCTAGTGGAAACTACATACATTTCAGCCGTAAAAGCACATTTCAACGAAGGTCAAGCAACCTTGACGACAGTTCGGCCATTGGTAAGTAAATCTATCGAAGCATTAGTAGCCATCCGATGATTTCAGCCGTTGATGCACACGTCGATGAAGGTTAAGCAGCCTTGACGTCAGCCCCAGCAAGAATTTCATCTGTTGATGTACATTTCAGCGAGGATCAGACAACCTTGACAAACACAGACTGTTGGTAATAACTCCAACAGAACACTGGAAAGACTTGGTAATACAAACAAGGGAAGAACATCCTCATCGGGGAGGACTGATGATGAAATATGTTATACACATCCTCAAAAAGCAAAGTACATCCCCATGGAGTCTCTTGCACATGAGAGGAACATCTATGGCAGAAAATCTGTACCAAGGATTAAGGTCTTTGGTGATAACCCCAACATCAACATCCTTGAAGTTCCTAAGAACTTTAGAACACACTTCCAAGCAGTTCGTCAGGGTTATCAGTGATAACTCCAGTCCTCGTCACAAGTTATGGGAGCAAACAGTCATCACATCCCATTGGAAAACAAACCACATGTATCATACATTTCCATCATGTTGTAGTACATTGCATCATGAATATGTTGTTGCATTTCAAATGTCTAGTATTCTTTACCCTATCCATGCTGTTACACTGCATGAATATGATAAAGAGGGGCATCTGTAAAAACTCAAAATTTTGCATTCCTGATACTAACCTAGCTGGAGGGCATAATCGTCTTTCAGAGATAACCATGGAGGACAACTCAACTCTGTCCCAGAGACAACCCCAGGATACTCAGTTTTCCATCTCAGAGACAACCCCGAGATATTCAGTACAGTCCTGGAGACAACCCAGGGAGATTCAGTTTTAACCTTTGAGATAACCCCAAGGAATGCAGTTATAGTTCCGGAGATAACCCCGGAATCCTCATTGCCATCTCGGAGACAACCCCGAGATGTTCAGTCCAAATCGCGGAGACAACCCCAGGATCTTCAAACCAACCTTGGAGACAACCACGAGGAATGTCGTTGCAGTTCCGGAGATAACCCCAGAAATGCTCTTTTCTGCTCCTAACAATCAGCTTCAACACTCGGTGACATCCCTGAGGCACTCATTCCCCAAGCCCAGAGATAACCCCGGGAGGCTAGGTACACCTCAGAGATAACATTGAGGATGGTCAACACTTGCAGCAGTCCAATCTCAGAAATAACCCTGAGCAACGGATGTTGAATTAGCTCAAACCGGAGATAACCTTGGTGAGGGGAAGAATCGTCATTTTGCCATCTCGATCCCACATTGCGCTGTCTCCACAACATTCAAACATATATTCTACACAGAAATGTTCTACTAGAACTAAAGAGCTCCAATCTCGAGTGACTAATACACAAGACAACACACCGGATAGAATTTGAAGCCTGAAGACCAAGGGTATGGTCCCATCTTCCTGACTTTGTACAACCTCTAATCCTATGTCATTGTGTAACTGTCGACAACAGCATGCCATTAAAGGTCTTATACACCTCAATCAGATGCCCGGATTGAAGTTCTAAAAGTTCGAACGGACATCACGTTGCACTCATGCACATACTTCGAGATGGCGGGACCATGGAGCCCGAGGCAGGCACCCAGTAGCAAGGCAGTTCATCTGCTGCTCATGGCAGTACACTGCGGCTCCCCCTCTATATACATGTAGGGCTTGGGGATGACCATTTTGAATAGAGAAAAGGTGAGAAAGCCCTGTCCAAATTTCTCTGTACACACTATAAACTGAGTGTTCATCCATTTAAAGCTATTGAAGTCTTCTTTGGTAGTCCACTGTAAGCCTTCTTACACTTTCTAAAGCCTTTCTCCACTACTGTGCACAAACAGTTCTTCACGTTGAGAGTCGTGTTGCGTGTGTATGCCCAGACTTTGATCCGTGGCTTTTATTTCTTTTTGTATATATATATATATATATTTATATTTATATATATATTATATATATATATATACTAACATTATCGAGTTATGCCTCGATTGAGTCTAGATTTACATCTAGAACTTTATTGCTTATATATATATATAAATATATATATATATATACTTACATATAAAATGTGGTCGAACTCTGTTCGATGAGCCTGAATTTACATCCGGAGCATTTACTACTTTTATATATGTATATATATACATGTATATATATACATATTTATATATTTAAATACTTATATATATATATATATATATATATATATTTCTGTTTGGCCTGGAGTTTACTTCGTGGCCTTTTACTACTTTATTTATATTTCAGTTTGGCCTAGAGTTTACTTCGTGGCCTTTTACAGCATTATTTACATTTTGTTCCGCCTGGAGGTTACTTCGAGGCGGTTGACCGTTTTATTGATTTATTTATATTTTCTCAATTGCTTGTCAGGCATTTATCATGGCCTAGGTTCACGTTTATTGCTCATATATATAACTGTTTATAGCTTTCATACAAATTGCTACATCATGTGAACCTAGGAATCATGTGATCACAGATTCAGTCTACTGAATCTAGATTCTGTTCCCGTGATGGACATTTCCAGCTGTACACGACTTGCAAATTATTCACGGTGTTTGAATGTGCTTAGACGGCTCTCATACCCACAAGGAGTTCGGCATTGCTATGTATATTATTTTCTCGAAGATGCTTCGCATCTCAAAAATAAAAGCAATCAAGCCAAACACATAATAAAATTGAAGTATCAAACGCCTCAATTACTATTGAGCACACGAGTTTGAAAAACCTCTTTTTACAAAACATCACTGCTACATCTTGTTAAAACTAAATTTTTATACAGAAATTCAAACCCTTTGTATATAGGTGCGAATTAGGCATAGCACTACTTCCAAAAAAAGCACATTGATCCACACACACACACACATTCATATAATAGTTTAAATGAAAAGTAGCGGTCACTGTGGCAACACGGATGTCTGGGGGTGCCTAACACCTTCCCTCCGCATAATCAAGTCCCCGGACCTTAACAAATTTTGGTTTCACAGACCCGTTAAGTAGTGTCACATCACTGGGTCAATGTGCAAATCTTTTCTTGGTTGTGTTGGTACAACCATTTAAAAAACCAATTGTCGACTTTTATAGTCCAATCGTCGACATATACATGTCGGACCTTTTCACAACTTATTTTTTCAAACAAATCTCACCTAACATGAGAACACCAAAAGACAAGAACAGAAAAGGGACAAATAAAAATCCTGACGTCGACAACTACTTTAGTTTACTGGACTATTGAATTCAGCTTACCGAATTAATTGATTTAGTTTGCTAACTTACCAATTCAGTTTGCTGAATTAAACGTATTATCAGATAGACAACTTATTATCTAAATTCTCAAAACACATAACATAAGAGTGCATTTATATTCATATACCAAATCTTTGAGTCTTACACCTTCATACATGGAATATTACTATAAATGCTACTATTCCATTTTAACCACAAAAGATGAGATCTACTCAAAATGATACTCCCCTACATACACAAATGGGGATACCACATAACTACCTACTACCTCACACATGCTGAGGTTTACATCAACATAAAACCCTAATAAAGAAAAGGGGTACTAATGCATCTATCTACATAAAAACTGGTCTATCTCATAACCTCACTGACGGCCATGCTGGGTCACATTTACATGCTCCTAAGGAAACACTTCCTCCATGACTCGACGTTAAACTGATCGGTTCGAATCCCCTATCTCCATGGGAGACCTCTCCCGGTACCTCCTCACTGGCCCTCAAAGTCTCAATCTTGACCTCCTTAGCCTGTAACTCAATCTCTAACTGGTCAACCCTATGAGATGCATCGGACCATGCATTCCCAATTCTGGCCATCTCAACCTTCTCCAGTTCAAACTTAGCAAGTATCGCCTGATGCTTCACCCTTAGCATTTCCAGCTGCATCTATGATTGCTCTAACTTTCCTTTCAGCTCGACTATATCCATCTGGGTCTAGTACGCCATATCTTTGAATTTCTGCTCTGTGAACTATAGTGTGTGATTCTCCACCTCTAACTTCTCTATCCTACCCTCCATCTGATTGTTCCTCATTAGAAATTCCCCTATCAGAGTATCCTATGGGGTATCTTCCAAAATCTCATGTTCTACTGGTCCCTTCTCGACACTATAGCTACCATACCTGTCTTTCGACATCCTATAATCACGACAAATAATAATTAACATCAGTACCACAATAAAATATATTCAATGATAAAATGAACTGATATTTTATTAAGTACAACCAAAATTCGATGAATTTTCTCAATCCATCTCCTAACATACTCAATAAGAGTTTTCTTCTAAGGTTATAACTTAGGTTTCACATTCCTAATGTTTATAACCTACAACTTTGATACCAACTTGTGACGCCCCCAAATTCGGGTTCTCTAACCTCAGATCCAGTGCTCACGATCCATCAAAAACATACACATTCTATAGCTAATTTGGAATAATAAACATACATTGTTCATCATAATAAAGTCTTACAACATAATTCAAAGGTCTTTGTAGACACTCAAAATTTTCTGCACACGTGTCACTGACAATACATGAGGACAGATTCGTCTTTCAGAGATAACCCTAGAAGATAGCTCATATCCAGTCCGGATACTACCGGAGGTTCAGTCTCAACCTTGGAACACACACCAAGAGTATCAGTTCCAACCTCGAAGATAACCCCGAGGCATGCAGTTCCAATACCAAAAATTCCACTGGAGAAGACCGATTCATCTCGGAGATAACCCCAAGATATTTAGTCTCAATCCCAACACTGGGAGTAGCAGTTACCAACCGTGGAGATAACCCCAAGGAAAGCAGTTCTGGAGATAACCCTGGAAATGCTTATTTCAAATGCATGCAATCACCATCAACCTCGGCACTCAGTACAAGACCCGGAGATAACACCGGGAAGACATGCACACCTCAGAGATGACACTGAGGACCTTCAACACTTGTAGCAGTCCAATCTCAGAGATAACACTAAGAAATGTCTACTTTATCAGCCCAAACCGGCAATAACCCCGGTGAGGGGTAAAGTCGTCATCTTGCCACCTTGATGCCACATTGCGCCGTCTCAACATTTCATACATACATTTCTACACAGCAATGTCCCACAAGAACCAAGGAGGTCCAATCTCGAGTGACTATTATGCTTTACAACGGATAGAATTTGAAGCTTGAAGACCGGAGGGCATGGTCCCATCTTCCTGACTTCGTACAACCTCTAATCCCATGTCATTGTGTAACTCTCGACAACGTTGGTCCGAAATAGGTTTTACATACCTCAGACGGCATCATGTGAGCCTAGGAATGATGTGATCACAGATTCAGTTTACTAGATCTAGATTCAGTTTCCGTGATGGACATTTCCAACTTTAAGCAGCTTGTAAATTTATTCACGGTGTTTGGATTTCCTAAGATGGTTTTCATACCCACGAGGAGTTCGGCACTATTTTGTACATTATTTTTCTCGAAGATGCTTCGCATCTCGAAAATTAAAAATAATCAAGCCGAACACTTAATAAATATGGGAGTATAAAAGGTCTCAATTACTATTGAGCACAAGGGTTTAAAAAACCTCTTTTATAAAACATCAGTGCCATATCTTGTTTAAAACTGAATTTTTACACAAATTCAAACCCTGTGTATATAGGTACGAACGAGGCCTCGCACTACTTCCAAATAAACAGCACATTGACCCACACACACACATATTCATATAACAGTTTCTTGAAAAGTGGCGGTCACCGTGGTAACACGGATGTCGGGGGGTGCCTAACACCTTCCCTCCGCATAATCAAGTCCCCGGACCCTAATGAATCTCGGTTTCATCGACCCGTTTAGCAGCATCATATCACTGGGTCAATGTACAAACCGTTTCTTGGTTGTGTTGGTACAACCATATAAAAAACCAACTGGCAACTCTTAACAGTCCATCGTCGACATGATACATGTCAAACATTTTTCACTTGTTTTTTTCAAACAAATCTCACCTAACATGAGAACACCAAAGAATAAGTAACGAAAAGGGACAAATAAAAAATCCCGACGTCGACAGGTGGCGACTCTGCTGGGGACTGGAGTAAAAGGACTTAAGCCTCTATTACAAATCTTTTCAAAACTATTATATGCTTGTGTGTGAATGTTGTATTTACATTTGTGATGAATGTGTACGAATGCATATATTTTTCTGCGTTTAATGCTTTAAACTATTTCTGCTTGTGATATTAGTGCTTCGAACATGTCATCATTTTCAGAAACGGTGAGACACGTTGTATGTGAATGTATGTTGTGTGGTTCCTCCATCAGGAGGCTATCCTATCGGTGTTTGATTACTGGACTCGTAGAAAGACTAATTCCAACAAGGCTCAGGAAAGGCACCACCCAAATTTGCTCCAGTTGAAAGACCGGATTAACTTCCTGTCGAGTAAATTGTGATCATTTGGGAACCTTCATGCCAAAAAGCCGTTAGAGTAAGCTAAGATAGGTCAGCCTCTGATAAACCAAACGCGGACGAAAGTCTCCTCATGCTTTCTCATTTTAAATTACTCGTAAAGTCAATTACTTATAATTTCATTCAATATTCATCTCCATGTAATGAGAAATATGAAGAAACATGCGTACATACATATTTAAATTAACATGTTATTACAAACAGCTAACATACGCCTTGTAGGATAATATTCCTAGAACGGATACATAGCATGTAAACATTTACACATTCCCTAAAGACTAAACTACGCAAGTCTTTTGCAGGGAAACAATCGGACCTATTACCCGATCAAAATCATAAAAGGCCACGAGCCTACAGTCAATTATGTCATTATCAGACCAGACTGACCTTAATCCAGTTTCTCGCAAAGAATTTGACGGATTAAGTAAACAAATCACTAATTTGGTATGAGGATACTCGTACATGCTGAATCCTCTACATAAGGAGGAACCTAAGGTCCTGATAAAACCATTCCAGTACCTGAACTTCAGTTGGATACGACCAACAAAATGCATGATACCACTCATCTCAAAGGAGATCCACACACCGGTGACATCAGAAAGAAAGTCCTTCAAATGGAAGAAACCCTTCGTGCGATCAAAGGAATTGGAGCACACATAAGTGCTCATATGCTGACCTTTGTATATTCCCTGGTGTTCATTATCTAGAAAAATTTATAACTCCTGACTTCAAAAAATATGATGGGTTAGGAGATCCCTACACACATTTGAAGGTGTTCATTGGAGAACTTGGATCTTATACAGAGGATGAGAAGCTCATGATGCAGTTGTTCCAGAAGAGTCTGACTGGAGAAGCCCGTTCGTGGTATACCAAATTAGACAACTCAAAGATCCATAGTTGGGAGGAGCTAGCTCACACCTTCATCACTCAATACAGCTTCCAGTCTCAGATGGCTCCTAACCGGTACCAGATTACCAAGGTCAAGAAAAAGGCCAATGAGTCTTTCAGAGAGTATGCTTAAAGGTGGAGGCGCCTTGCTGCTCAAGTTATTCCTTTCATGATGGAATCAGAAATGGTCATGACCTTCATAGACATACAAGAAGCTCCTTTCTATGAAAAAGTCTTAGCTGGAATTGGTAAACCATTTTTTGAAATGATTAAACATGCGAAGATAACTGAGATGGGATTGAAATTCGGGAAGATTCAAGACCTAGGTGCCCTTAAAGATTTTGCTGAACACATCCAGTCCAGAAATTATGGAAGCTGTTAGGTTTGTAATATTCATGAACGCAATCAAATTGCAAAATTAAGCGGAAGCTTGGAAAATTAGAGTTTAAAATTTTTACAAACTATATACCCGGATCATCCTTTATGCACAATTATTAATTAAACAAAAAGATAAAGAAAAAGAATCATACCGTTGAAGATTCGAGCTTCCTCAGGTATAAGTTCACATCCAATCCTTTTTCGCGTTCAACTTGAATCCACCGGGTTTGGTTCTTTCCTTTGATCAACATTAGCCGCCCAAATGTTTGGCCTCTACAGGTGATCCACAAGGGAAGAAGAAAGATTCAAGAAGATGGGTGTTTGGGAAAACCCTAGTTTTTCTATCTCTAATAGAAAAGGAGCGTACTCTCCAACAATTAGAATCACATATCTAGATATCCGATATAAGACTCCTCTTATAAAGATATCGCTTAACCCTTCTAATCTAATTAGAAAATAGGGTATTATATAATTAATTAAATTCTTTTAATTAATTAAGCTCCCTAATCTTATTAGCGATAATTAATTAAATTCTTTTAATTAATTTACCTCTAATCTTATTAGGAATAAAGGAAAGTACTTTTATTAATTAATTCCCAAACTCCTTTAGAAATTAAATAATAATAATAATAATAGTAATAATAATAATAATAATAATAATAATAATAATAATAATAAGACTCCTCTTATTAATTTATATTTAATATTTCCAAAATATTAAATAATAAATATTAAGTTATTTAATTTATTCTATCACCATAAATTAAATTAAATTTACTTAACTTATTATTACGATTATGCCATTAACTTCTTAAATAATCATTCTTCCTTTTATGGTGTGACCCTTTAGGTTCTCCATATTTAACCGGTTGTGAATAAATAAATTAGAACAATTCTAATCTTATTAAAATAAATAAATTAAACTATTAATTTATTTAATTAAATAATATTTATTCTACAATAGGGATAAGCCTCCTTAGCGATTAACGACTTTCCAGATAATATAGATTTTAACATTAATCATAAAAGAACCTTTGAGTAAATAGTTGCCGTACAATTCGATCCTTCCACCATACAATGTCCCAATTAAATATAAGACATGGAATTATTGTCACGTCTTATTTTATTTAATTATATGTATTTCGATTCCTAAATGCACAACTCCAAATAATGCAAATTAGAAACTCCTTTCGAATTTTATTCTGCCTTGGCCAAGGACTACTGGGTTGTCATTTATTGAATCACATATGACATTTCTCTTCTTTTACTAGAAGTGGTAGATTCTTTATTGATCATACATTATCTCCATGTACAACTTATTATACTCAAGCATACCCTTTGATATACCCTAAGGGTCTTAAGGAATAAGTCAAAGTATAACTCATCATACACAAGATACTATGATGATCTTAAGTCCAAGGATCACTTGTCTACTATCACTACAGAATTCCTATCGACGGTGAAGTAAAACTCCATTAGGTATTAAGTAGCGAGCCAATGCTCAAAGAACTTATTCTATAATAAACACCTACATACTTGCTTTAGTGTCTCAACACAAATGATCATGAGATCAATCATCCTCATCCAATGAGCAAGAAATGTATGTATCAATCTATCCAGATTCACTAATCCCCAATTTAGTAATCCAACGATTGGGAACTATTTTAGTTTTAAGCTTTCTACGAATTTAGATCTCATTAAAATGATCATCATCATTATTCTAAAAGCAATGCTTAAAACTATGGGTTTATAGCATATTATAAAAAAGCATTATGTAGATAATTAAAAGCCTTTAATAAATTAATACTTTTTATTAATAAATGAATAAGATTGTTACAAAGTATATTCTTTATCATCAAACATGATTGGCTTGTGTGCATACTACTTTCAATCTCTCACTTGCACTAAAGCCAATCGCCATGGTATCTCATACCCTTCTTCTCTAAGTGACGATTATCCTGCTGTTGGATAAGCTTTAGTTAATGGATATATAATGTTGTTCTTGAGAGTCCACTATCTCTATAGTGATTTCCAATCTTTTAATGATTCCTCTAATCAAATGAAAGTGCAGCAACACATGTTTAGATCCAAGATGAGACTTAGGAACTATTTCTAGTTCTGTAATGAACTTTTCATCCAAACAATCAACTTGTAGCTTCATTTATAGCTATATACTTTGTCTTTATCAGTAAACTAGCAACTGTTTGCTGTTTGGAACTTTTCCAATTCACTGCACCACCGTTCAAGGTAACACTTTACCTTAAAATGTATTTTTTGTCGTCTTGGTCTGTCTAAAAAAAACTCGAGTATGTTAAACCCTCTAGTTTTAATTCAGACCCACAATGTATATGATCACATCCTTAGTGCTGGTTAAGTATTTTAAGATATTTTTCACTGACTCATTGTGAACTTCTCCATAATATAACTGATCAACATCAGGTCTCGTATATTTTATTGCATACATGATAGTTACTCATGCGATCTCTCTTTTATGAGTCTATGAGGACTATTAAGAGAGATACACTCCATGGCTCATCAACATGAGACATCTCTTGGAGTTTTCATGCTAAACGACTTTAGCATCAAATGAATATACGTTCCTTGGGTTAAATCGAGCATTCTCTTGAATCTATCTATATAGATTTGTATCCCCAATTATGATACTATTCCCAAATCATTCATGGAGGAATGTTTAGACAATTTTATCTTTACTGATTATAGCATTGGTATGTTATTCCTTATCCATAGTATATCAACATATAATACTAGGAATATCACGACGCTCTCACTGACCCTTTTGTACACACTAGGTTCATTCTTGTTTTTGATAAAATCAAACTCTTTTGATTATTTCATCAAAACGAATGTTCCATTTTTGGGAAGCTTGCTTCAATCCATTTCTCTGAGTGTCTACAACTCTTACCTCATCGTATGTAACTGGATCATCATCTTATATGATGTGTACCTCATCATCATCATCTATGATCAATCCACACCTCTTAGGTATCTTTGGTACTATTCCAGATTTACGATTCGGTTGTGGTAGAATAGGTCTATCTACAGGTTCCTCTTATTTAACTTATAGTGATTCGTGATTCTTGAACTCTTCAAGATCTATTATCCTCCCACTAGCTCCTTCAATGATAATCACCTTTATCTTAGAAGGTAGCATTTTTCGCAACAAACACCTTTTGCTAAGTAGGATTATAGAACATATACCCTAAACTTACTTTAGGATGTCTCAAAAATCTATAATTGTCAAATTTTGTCCCAATCTTATCCTTTTGAAACCTTTTTCATATAAGTTGAACAACCCCTTATCTTAACATACTTAAGATTAGGAATCCTCCATGTCCATATCTTTTATGGAGTCATGGGGCTGGATTTTGAAGTTACCTTTTCGTAGATATGCAACCATTTCTAGGACATTATCCCAGAAGGATACTGGAATGTCGGTAAAATCATTATGGACCACACCATGTCTAATAAGGTATAATTTTTCCTTTCAGATACATCAATCAATTATTACGTATCAGGAGGTGTCCTTTGTGAGAAAACCATTTGAGATGATCTAGAAACTCATTGCTCAAGTATTCCTTCATTGATCAGATCAAAGAATCCTAATACTTAGCCAATTTGTTTCACTTCTGAACTCTTTGAACCTTTCAAATAATTCACAATTGTATTTCAGCAAATACACTCATTCAACTTTTTGAACAATCATCTCCTTTTCTTATACTAGTTTGTTCAATTTGCAAAAAACAAATTTACATAAGTCAAGTACACAATATCCATTAAGTAATATTTCAATTCTATATAAAACATTATTATTATAAATAGAACAACAATTGTTCTTAAATTTATTACCAAAGATTTCATTGTCCAACAACAAAATAGAAATAATGTTTCTAACAAGTACTGGAATACAATAACAACTTATTGACTTAATAGATTTGCCCGTAGGCATAGCTAAACTATAAGTTCCTATGGCTAATGCAGCAACCTTTGCTTTATTTACCAGACATAGGATTACTTATCCTTTGTTTAGCTTTCTACTTATGATTGGTCCCTTCATAAATATATATTTAAAATAACCAAAGCCGGTATCCAATTCTCAAGTAGAACCTTGACTTAACATTACTAGAAATTTGACCTATAGTGACGACCTATAGCGACGGTCGAGATGGAACCGTCACAATAGGATGCTTATAGCGACGGTCACAGGTTAGCCGCCGATATATGCCTTTGAAGATAATATATACCGAGGGTCCTAATCTGGTCGTCGAGCCTTTTTGGGACTAAATACAGAGGGTAATGAGCCTTAGAAAATGCCAATTAGTTAACACGCAGATATCCCTCCTAAATTTTCCCCAAATCAGTATCAACATTTTTCCCCCAAATCAAATTTTTGGGGAAAATCAGCTCTCAATCACCCTTTCTCTCCTCTCTTCCTCATCCGTTCTTAGTTAAATCAGCCCTCTCTGTCCTCTCTCACCCTTTCTATCTCCTTTCTCAGTCAATCGTTCTCATCCGTCGCCTTCTCGCATTTGATCGTTCCTTCCGATCAAATTGCCCTCCGTTGATTCTTCTCATTTAATTAGTGTATGTCTTGTAACGACAATTGATTGGTCCTCCCAGGTAGTGATTAAATGCGACAATCAAATCCTGCAACTATCTTCATTGCTAACTTGCCTTATTCTTTCACTAATTCCCGGTTTTCGTCTCTTTCTCTCTAAATCTCTTTATTTACCATACGTGAACAAATTCACGAATATATTGTAATTTGTGTGTTAATTTCTCTATATTTCATCTTGAAGAAACTTTAACACTTATGTCAAACCAATTAGTCGATGCTTTATGGTTACCGAGAGAGGTAAGCATTTGAATTATTGAGTTCTAGCTCAGAGTTGTTTTGATTACAGCTCGTTTGAACTTCCATTGGACCTTTTTTTTATTTAAGAAAATGGTTATTGCTCTTAAACTCTGCACTCATTGAAGTGCCAATGATAGTATTATTGAGATTAATTGAAAAGTAGGTACCTGGGTGCATAAATTAGGTGGCTTGATTTTATGCTTAATTTAAAGTACTTACTAGGTTGCTTTGCAAAATGAGAAGTTTTGATGTAATTTAATTTCTCTTTCTCTCAACCGAGCCTTATCTAGCTTATTTGAAGTGGAATGCTATTCTTTTCTTGAATACTTTTTGGTCTTTCAATGATTATAGGTCGATTGAACACCGTGACTTTGGATTTATTCAATTGTAAGCTTTGTGTCTTATTTTTTCTTAGTTTGTTCTTTATTTTTTCTACAGAAGACAAATTTTGTTGTTATGAATTTTATTGGTTCTAATTCTTCCAATATATTTGCGTGTACTTCTACAATGCATGAATTATACTGCGTTTTTTATTATTTGTAAACCCAATTTTAGTTGCACCTGACAATACTTTCATTCTCTGACAAATATATGCTCATATCTTTCAACAAAAGGAGTCCTATTTGATTATTTTCCTATTCAAAATTGATGTGAATTTATTTGATATTGATTAATGCAATAGGTAATATTTTTTAAACTACTTAAAAAAGTATCACTAAATGTAATATTTCTCAAATTAACTATCAAAACCAAATGGGACTCTTTTAAGGAGTATAAGATTGAAGTATCTCTGAGTCAAGGGCATAAGTGCATTTTGCAAACTCCTGCCAATACTCAATTATTCTTCTTGTTCATTTGCATTGTATATACGTTTTATATTTTCCTGTATTTTGAATGTGACTATAGTGCCACTACTGAAGATGCCAACCGTGCTATTGAGCTGAAAAATGGTTCATCTGTCGGAGGTCAAAAAATTGGAGTTAAACATGCCATGCATCGAGCTCCTCTGAACAACGTCGATCGAAAAGGGATCAAGGTATGTACTAATTATTTATGTCGATGATTTACGTTTATCATGTTCTTGCTCATTCAACCTTGTTTTCTTTTTTTTGGTTTTTGTTTGAGTGTTCTTGCTCTCTGATCACACTATTTTCGCTAAATAATGCGCTTATGCAATCTGCAAAACACTCGTAAGGTAAAATATTCCCAAAACAACAAACTACTCCATTTGATTATTGTCGAGTCATTCTTGAGTTTTCATACTCAATTAGTTTCATGCCCATTTTTGTCGCATTATCTCTAATTCCTTATTTATATACAGTAATTGTGAATTGGATCTATAGAATCTGCTAGGTCAAATACTTTTTTTGGGACATGCAAGCTATTATGGATATCATTGGTCAGTTACAGAGACAATTTTTTGATTACATAAGATCTCTATATCATGAGGTTAGTATTTAATTTTTACTCAAAACAATTAAGATTTGAAAATTGGGGTTTTTTTGCTTAGGATTTTTGTAAGACCCCAACTTATTATAAATAAAATTAAATTTTCTCTATTTATTATTTTGAAATAGTAAGGGTTGATTTGATTAATATGGTTAGTTGTGGGTAAAATGCGCAAATATTTTAATTAAGTAAGTGGTTATAAAATATTTATTTTTTATCGGAGAATATTCGTTTGGTCAGGGAATCTTCGTATGACGGCGCAGCCTTGTGTGGGCCCCATAACAAAAAGCGATTGGATGAAGAAAACGACAAGTATAAGTTGTTTATAAATAATGGCGCAGTTGTTACCATTAATATTGTTGGAATACCCGGTGGTTAAAACACAGTAATATGCGTTGTTGCACAGTAGCACACGGTATTGTACCAATTATTGATTCTTACGTAAGAAGGCACTACTCAATAATTGTTACAGTAGTTATTGTTCAGTATTTTATTTTATTGATTCAATAATTGCTGCGTTGATATTTTATATTACTGTTGTTTCAATAACTGTCACTACATAGTATTTTCCATTATCGAAGCAATAATTCATATTATCTGAATAATATTATTAGAAAAAATTATTAGCAATGTCTAGAAAGTTCTGAGAGGTTTGGTCACCAAATTGCACGCCAGTAAAGAGAAATTCTTATTGGAAAGCCCCATCTTTCTTGGGAACGGCCTGGTTGCCAGTACTGTGATTCTGTAATATTATTTGTGAATAATTAATTATTGATTTATATGATGAGAAAAATATTGATTTTATGTGGATATAGATGGAGAAAATTTTTAAAGTGACAATTGTTAAAAATTTATATTTTATCTTTTCTGATAAAATAATATTTTATTATATTATATAATAATGGTGATATTTTTACAATGAATGTGGGATATATGAGTATACGAGGAGGAAGAGTATTTTTTTTGTTGCATTAAATGATTAAAACATGTTTTGTGTGTCGGTGGACCCCATTTCTTGACTGAAATTTGATTATAGCTTGTAAAATCGCTTGGTTTGTGAATTTGATTCCATTTACATTTGGAATTTGGAAAAACTTTCTTCTGCACAGTTATAGAGAATGAAATTTCCTATGGAAATGACACGTGGTTCGAATTTTTCTGATAAAAGGGCTATTTATTGTGAATTATTGAAGTTCCAAAGTTCTGAAATAATTAATTTTTTAAAGTTTTAATTATTTTTAATTACAAAAACATTTTTTTTGGTTTTTGTCATTATTTGGTGGCTGAATTCAGATGGTTAAGGTGGGCTACGGAAATTAAAAATAAAATATTATTATTTTATTAAATTTTCTGCTTTGGTGTTATAAGTAATTTCCTATAAATAGGGTGCTTAGGTTAGAATTGAAAATCACACCAAAAACTGAAGATTTCTCTCTCTTTCTCTCTCTATAATATCGAGCGTATTTTTGTGAGTATTTTAGTATTTTGAGTATTGTTATACTGGTCTGAGTTCTTTCGAACTATATCCGATATTCGATCGTAATCTTTGTCTTTTCGAGGTAAGGGATGTTATTTTTTTCGTAAGTAATATTATTTCTTCAATATCAGTATGCCAAAATATTGGTTGGAACTTTTTATCAAATTTGGAACTTTTTCATGTCGGAGTTACTATTCATGAGTTACTATTCACGAGTTACTATTCATGAGTACTACTTGCGAAGCATGATGATTTTTTTGTGGAATTTCTATCTTATGGTGTCGGAGTTACTATTCACGTATACGACACAATTCACGTATATGACACTATTCACGAATACGACATTATTCACAGAAAAATTAAATTTTCTTTTTCGTCCAAAATATCTATTATGGATACTAGCTTTGATTGTATCCATGTTTTGATCATTCTTGAATTTTACTCTACTATGATTATTTATGAGGTATTTTCGGACATGGAATAGCTGAAATACGAATCCTTAATATTTATTATTTTGTTTCATGGGATTCATTTTCTTTAAAATATTTTTCATCATCCTTAGTCCTAAATGATGATATAATTGAATATCTTTGGCCTGTAGTGCAAAGATTAATGATTTCTGATGAATATCTTTGGCCCGTAGTGCAAAGATGAATAGGTGTTTGGATGAACATGACCAACTAGTGAATATCTTTGGCCTGAAGTGCAAAGATGAATATTTGATTCCAGATATATAGTGATTTATGTTACAGGGATAAAATATTGATGATGGACTTTTAAATTCATAGATAATAGTAGATTTCATTCTCTACGTAACTCTTCTATGAATTATTGTTTCCGCTGCGAATATTGATTTAAAACTTGTTGTCTATTGTATTATATTAGATTTTTCCCTGTTGAAGACTAACGATAATTTGTTCTATGTTATCTTAGTCATAATATTCTTTACTGGGCAAGTTGAGGTCACCCTTTTCCTTTTGTTCCATTTTTCTTCTCAGGAGGCGAGAATGTAGCGAGTACTAGTCGGGGTATGGAATGAAGGTTCTAGAAAGTCGTTTTAGTAGTCCTCACCATTTTTGTAAAATAATGTATCAATAATTATAATGAGGACTTATTTGAGTGTGGATATTGTCTAGATGACAATATTTGTATTTAAACTCACAGTTTTTATGTTGTATAAAGTTGTAGATGTTTCTGTACTATGTATTTGGCGACTCAGAATGGGTTGTGGATTGGACCTATTTTGGGGGTGTCACAGTTGGTATCAGAGCTTAGGGATATGATCTCTGGCGGAGTTCGGGGAATAGAACTAGGAGGGGAGAGACGAGTAAATCCTTCACTAGTGTGTCCTACCTAAGCTTATTTGTTGGTCGGTCATAATATAGGGGTATTATGTGATATGTTAATTTGTTAAATTAACCCTTGTTTTGTGGCAATATTTAAGAATGACAGCTAAAAATGTTAACAATAGAGTGAATGAGACCGTGGAGACACCTCTAATCGCCAACCAAGATAATGTGATGTCAGGCAAAGAAAGAACTAGAGATATTCATGTGGTGAGTGAAAAATTAATAGTTGCACCCGAGATAGTCGCAGGGTTAGCAGCTGAGAGTGAGGAAGAAGATAAAGAAGAGGAACTTGAGGAGAATTTATTAGAAGAATTTTATGATCGAAATTTATAATTACAAAATCGTATTCATGAGTTAGAAGAAGCAGTCAAGAAGAGCAAGAAAGGTGCATGGGAGCAAAGAGATGCAACAATTCAAAATTGAGTTACCCGATGTGCGATGTTTGAACAGAAGCACTCTTTGGTAGAGTATAAGATATTGAAGCTGGAATCTGAGAATGCTATGATCAAAGTTCTGATGAAAGAAGAAGCAACCAAACGAATGAGAATGGAGGATGCATGGGTAAAAGCTACACGACACGTTGATATTGTAGAAAAAGATGTGACGCCCCCAAAATAGGTATACAACACCCATTCTGAGTCGTCAAAATACATGGTACAGAAACAACTACAACTTTATTAATAAAACATAAAAACTATGAGTTTAAATACAAATATTGTCATCTAGACAATATCCACACTCAAATAAGTCCTCAGTACAATTATTGATACATTATTTCAAAAATGGTGAGGACTACTAAAACGACTTTCTAAAACCTTCATTCCATACCCCGACTAGTACTCGCTATATTCTCGCCTCCTGAGAAGAAAAATGGAACAAAAAGGAAAAGGATGAGCTCAACTAGCCCAGTAAAGAATATTATGACCGAGATAATATAGAACAAATTATCATTAGTCTTCAACAGGGAAAAATCTAATAGAATACAATAGACAACAAGTTTTAAATCAATATTCGCAGCGGAAATAATAATTCATTACAATAGTTAAGTAGAGAATAAAATTTACTATCTTCTATATATGAATTTAAAAGTTCATCGTCAATATTTTATCCCTGTAACATCAATCAATATATATCTGGAATCAAATATTCATCTTTGCACTACTGAGCGAAGATATTCATCGATTAATTAAGTGTTCATCTAAACACTTGTTCATCTTTGCACTACGGGCCAAAGATATTCATCAGAAATCAAACTTTGCACTACAGGCTAAAGATATTCAATTATATCATCATTTAGGACGAAGGATGATGAAAAATATTTTAAAGAAAAAGAATCCAATTGAAACAAAAGAATAAATATTAAGAATTAATTATTTCGATATTTCATGTCCAAAAATACCTTATAAATAATCATAGTGGAGTAAAATTCAAGAATGATCAAAACATGGATACAATCAAAGCTAGTATCCGAATAGATATTTTGGACAAAAGAAGAAAATTTTATTTTTCGTTGAATAGTCTTTGTATCGTGAATAGTAACTCAAATCACTAAAAGATAGAAATTTCACAGAAAAAAAATCATCATGCTTCGTGAATAGTACTCGTGAATAGTAACTCATGAATAGTAACTCGTGAATAGTAACTCATGAATAGTAGCCCCGACATGAAAAAGTTCCAAATTTAAAAAAAAGTTCCAATCAATATTTCGGCATAATGATATTCAAGAAATAATATCATTTTTAAAAAATAATAATATCCCTTACCTCAAAAGGATAGTACTTCTGACTGGAATATTGGATATAATGCTGAAAGAACTTGCACCGTATAGCAATACTCAAAGTACTAAAATACTCACAAAATACGCTTGATATTATAGAGAGAGAAAGAGAGAGAAATCTTTAGTTTCTGGTGTGATTTTCAATTCTAACCTAAGCACCCTATTTATAGGAAATTGCTTAGAACACCAAAGTAAAAAATTTAATATAATAATAATATATTATAAAAAATTTCAAGCCCACCATAGAAAATCTGAGATCAGCCCATTCAACACACATGTGGAACACACCATAATCTAAAAAACTTTTTTATTTAAAAAAAATAATTAAAACTTCCAAAAATCAATTATTTCGGAACTTCGGAACTTCTATAATTCATAATAAATAGCCCTTTTATCAGAAAATTCGAATCTTGCTACTTTTTATAGGAATTTCAATTCTCTACAACTTTGCAGAAGAAAGTTTTCCCAAATTCCATAAACGGGCGATTTTACAGGCTATAATCAAATTTCAGTCAAGAAATGGGCCCACAGACATGTTTAACATGCTTTAAATAAATTTTGCAACAACAATATTCTTCCTCCTCATATACTCATATATCCCACATTCATTGTAAAAATATCATCATTATTATATTATAATAATATAATAAAATATTATTTTATCAGAAAAGACAAAATATCGATTTTCAACAATTGTCACTTTAAAAAATTTCTCCATATATATCCACATAAAATGAATATTTTTCTCATCACATAAATCAATAATTAATTATTCACAAATAATATTATAGAATCATCACGATCAAACTGACGGTTCCTGAAAGAGGGGCTTTCCAATAAGGATTTTTCTTCTTGGCGCCGCAATTAAGTGACCAAACCTCTCCTTAGACGAACTTTCTAGACATTGCCAATAATGTTTTCTAATAATATTATTCGGATAATATGAATTATTAGCCGATAATGGAAAATCTTGTGTAGTGACAATTATTGAAACAACGGTAATATAAAATATCAACGCAACAATTATTGAATCAATAAAATAAAATCTTTGAGCGATAACTCTTTGTAACAATTATTGAGTAGTGCCTTCTTACGTAAGAATCAATAATTGGTGCAATACCGTGTCTTCTTTGTCTGCACAACGCGTATTCTTGTGTTTTACCCACCGGTATTCCAACAAAGTTAATCGGTAACAACTTCTGCCAGTTATTTATAAACAACTTATACTTGTCGTTTTCTTCATGCAATCGCTTTCCGTTATGGGGCCCACACAAGGGTGCGCCTTCGTACGAATATTCCCCGACAGCAAGAATATTCCACGACCAAACGAATATTCTCCGAAAATAATGAGTATTTTATAACCACCTGCTTATTTTAAAATATTTGCGCATTTTACCCATAACTAACCACATTAATCAATTCAACCCTTACTATTTCAAAATAATAAATAAAGGAAATTAAATTTCATTTATAAAAAGTTGGGGTTTTACAAAAGACGTCCGATCCAATAAGGCCAAAATAGATGAAATGGATTTCGCTTTTTGGACAGCAATTGGGAGAATCCAACATCGAGTTCGGAATTACCCTATGCAGAGCGGTCAACCCCAATTCGATATGGATCGGAGAGTAAAGATTGAAATCATGGATCAGGAATTCGACAAAGCAATGACGGGTGGAATGTACTCTATAGCAAAGTTAAGTCCAGTTGGGATGGTGGCACCAGAGGCGGATACGAACAAGTCAAAGTCAATGGTTCCTCGAAGAGCGTTTGTCGTGACTGCCCAAAACGCGAGGAACTTAAACGAAGGTATCACGGATTAGTTAATTATAAATTCCTGCGAAGTCTATACCTCACTAGATACCGGTGCTACCCATTCATTTATTTCTCTTGGTTGTGCTCAACGTTTGAACTTGAATCTAAAGAAATTAGACCTTGACTTATCTGTTGAGACTCCGTTAGGAGAAACTTTCATTACATCTACTATTTATAAATCTTGCTTGATTCAAGTTGGAACCATCGTATTACCTGTTGATCTTATCTCTTTAAAGATACTTGCTTTTGATGTGATTTTAGGGATTGATTGGTTAACTACTCATCATGCCAAATTGATTGCTTTTATAAGGTTGTTAGTTTTCATATTCCTAAGCAACTTGTTATTCGAATTTAAGCAACTAAACCATTGAAGTCAAACTCTTTTATATCAAGCTGTAAAGTCATTCGTTTACTGAAAAACGGATGTCAAGCTTTCTTATCCATGTTATGGACTTGAACAAAAATACGTCATATTTGAATGATATTTCTGTTGTCAGTAAATTTCCTGACGTATTTCCTGAAAAAATTTCCTGGCCTACACCCAGAGCGTGATATTGAATTTTGTATCGAGTTTGAACCCGGTACAAAACCCATTTCTAAAATCTCATGTCGAATGGCTCTATTGAACTTCAGGAGTTAAAAACCCAACTATAGAAGTTGATAACCAAGCCTCTATCTGGTGACTTCTTTTGGGGAATGCACCGAAGCCAGACTCTCTGTAGGGGACGCCATATTCGTGTGATAGTAAACTGATAGGTGTCATTGTGACGTGCTATCCAAGGTTAGGATATGAGTCACAGTTGAGAGCAACCTAAGTCGGTAATCGAAATACGTAGCTTTTTAGGCTTAGTTGGTTATTATTGGAGATTCGTTGAAGGATATTCTCGAATCGCTATTCCATTAACACAGCTAACTCGTAGAGATACAAAATTCGAATAGAGCAAGGAATGTGGGAAGAGCTTCGAAGATCTCAAGAGGAGACTCATTTCGGCACCTGTTTTGACAATACCATCTGGTTCGGATGGATTTGTTATCTACGATGATGCTTGAGCAAAGGGTTAGGATGTGTTCTCATGAAACGTGGGAAAGTCATAGCCTATGCCTCGCGACAACTTAAAGAATATGAGAGAAATTATCCTACTCATGATCTAGAGTTGGCAGCAGTCGTTTTCGCGCTAAAGATCTGGAGGCACTATCTATATGGGGAGAAAGTGGAGATATATTCAGACCATAAAAGCCTCAAATATTTCTTCACCCAAAAAGAACTCAATATGCGACAACGACATTGGCTTGATTTGTTGAAAGATTATGACCATACCATTCAATACCATCCTGGAAAAGTGAACGTGGTAGCCGACGCATTGAGTAGAAGATCATACGCGGGAACGAGTGCGATGTTGTCAACACAAAGGCCTATTTTGTGTGATTTACAAAAGATGAAGATAGAATTCAAGACTTCGGAGACCCATGCAATGATATCAAGTATACGTATAGAACCAACTTTAATCGAAAAAGTTAAAGTTGCTCAAGTCACAGATGCGGAGCTGATGCGTATGAAGAAGAAAGTACAAGAAGGTGTTATTCCAGAGGCAAGAATCGATGAAGAAGGAATACTTCGAGTCCACTCCAGACTTTGTGTTCCTAACAATTATGATTTGAAGTACAAGATCATGATGGAAGCACACAATACACCATTTGTAATCCATCCTAGGAGTACCAAAATGTATCATGATCTTCGACATACATTTTGGTGGAACAATATGAAGAGAGAGATTGCAAAGTTTATCTCGATGTGTTTAACTTGTCAACGTGTAAAGGCGGAGCATCAAGTGCCAAAGGGTCCATTGCAACCACTTGAGATTCCGAAATGGAAGTGGGAGCACATTACCATGGATTTCGTTACGGGTCTTCCCATGGTTTCTCAAGGCATAAATGATATTTGGGTTATTGTTGATAGATTAACCAAGTCTGCTCATTTCTTGCCGATACGGGAGACTTATTCCCTTGAACATCTTGCTCGAATGTACGTAAATGAGATTGTGAGATTGCATGGAATGCCAGTATCCATAGTTTCGGATCGTGACCCAAGATTCACTTCTAGATTTTGGGTTAGCTTGCAAAAAGCTATGGGCACGGAGTTCTGGTTCGATTGGCATACCATCCTCAAACGGACGGGCAATCAGAGAGAACTATTCAAACTCTTGAAGATCTATTAAGACTTTGTGTCCTAGATTTCAAAGGAAGTTGGGATAAGTACCTACCATTGGTGGAATTCTCCAACAACAACAGTTATCAGGCAAGTATAGGTGTGCCTCCATTTGAAGCATTGTATGGATGAAAGTGTCGCTCTCCAATATGTTGGGATGAGGTGGGTGAAGCAACATTGTTGGGACCCGAGTTGAGTACGATATGACTACGAAAAGATCCAAATGATTCAAAACGTATACAAACGCGACAGGATCGACAAAAGAGTTATGCGGATCTTCATCGAAAGGACGTGGAATTTAGTATTGGGGATCGTGTATTGTTGCGTGTGGGCTCCATGGAAAAGAGTTACAAGATTTGGGAAGAGAGAGAGCTCGATCCATGATTTATTGGTCCATTTGATTCTTGACCGAGTAGGAAATGTGGCCTATAGACTCGCGTTACCTCCAAGTATGTCTTGTATTCATAATGTTTTTCACGTATCCGTGCTACGTAAATATGTGAAAGACCCGAACCATGTTATTGAGTTAGAACCGGACAAGATAGCCGAAGACTTAACGTATGAAGAGGTACCTGTCAAGATCTTGGATAGGAAGGAGCATGTCCTACGCACGAAGGTCATACCACAAGTTAAAGTTTTGTGGAGAAACCATGTTATTGAAGAAATGGCCTGGGAGTTGGAAACAGAAATGAAAGTGAGGTATCCTCATCTTTTCGAAACACCAGGTACGTACGTCAATTTCGATGATGAAATTTCATAAGGAGGGGAGGTTGTAAGACCCCAACTTATTATAAATTAAATTAAATTTCTTCTATTTATTATTTTGAAATAGTAAGGGTTGATTTGATTAATATGGTTAGTTGTGGGTAAAATGCGGAAATATTTTAAATAAGCAAGTGGTAATAAAATATTCATTTTTTATCGGAGAATATTCGTTTAGTCGGGGAATATTCATATGACGGCGCAGCCTTGTGTGGGCCCCATAACGGAAAGCGGTTGGATGAAGAAAACGACAAGTATAAGTTGTTTATAAATAACGGTGCAGTTGTTACCATTAATACTGTTGGAATACCCGGTGGTTAAAACACAAGATGTCGCGTTGTTTTACAAAGATGCACCAGATTGCACAAATTATTGATTCTTACGTAAGAAGGCACTACTCGATAATTGTTACGATGAATTCTTGTTCAATATTTTTTATTTTATTAATTCAATAATTGCTGCGTTGATATTTTATATTACTGTTGTTTCAATAATTGTCACTACAAAGTATTTTCTATTATCGAAGCAATAATTCATATTATCTGAATAGTATTATTAGAAAACATTATTGGCAATGTCTAGAAAGTTCGCCTAAGGAGAGGTTTGGTCACCTAATTGCTTGGCGCCAATGAGGAGAAATTTTTATTGAAAGCCCCTCTTTCCGGGAACTACCACAGTTGCAATCTTGTGATTCCGTAATATTATTAGTGAATAATTAATTATTGATTTATATGATGAGGAAAATATTGATTTTATGTGGATATAGATGAAATTTTTTTAAAGTGACAATTGTTAAAAATTAATATTTTATCTTTTCTGATAAAATAATATTTTATTATATTATATAATAATGGTGATATTTTTACAATGAATGTGGGATATATGAGTATATGAGGAGGAAGAGTATTTCTTGATTGAAATTTGATTATAGCTTGTAAAATCCCCCGTTTGTGGATTTTGGTCAATTTCTGTTTGGAATTTGGAAAAACTTTCTTCTGCAAAGTTGTAGAGAATAAAATTTTCTAAGAAAAGGACATGTGGTTCGAATTTTTCTGATAAAAGGGCTATTTATTGTGAATTATTGAAGTTCCGAAGTTCCGAAATAATTGATTTTTGAAAGTTTTAATTATTTTTAATTACAAAAATGTTTTTTTGGTTTTTGTCATTATTTGGTGGTTGAATTCAGATGGTCAAGGTGGGCTAAGGAAATTAAAATTAAAATATTATTATTTTATTAAATTTTCTGCTTTGGTGTTCTATTCAATTTCCTATAAATAGGGTGCTTAGGTTAGAATTGAAAATCACACCAGAAACTGAAGATTCCTCTCTCTTTCTCTCTCTATAATATCGAGCGTATTTTTGTGAGTATTTTAGTACTTTGAGTATTGCTATACGGTGTAAGTTCTTTTAGCTCTATATCCAGTATTCTAGTCAGAAGTACTGTTTTTTCGAGGTAAGGGATGTTATTTTCTTCTTAAGTGATATTATTTCTTCAATATCATTATGCCGAAATATTGGTTGGAACTTTTTATCAAATTTGGAACTTTTTCATGTCGGGGTTACTATTCATGAGTTACTATTCACGAGTACTATTCACGAAGCATGATATTTTCTTGTGAAATTTCTATCTTTTGGTGTCGGAGTTACTATTCACGTATACGACACTATTCACGCATATGTCACTATTCACGAATACGACACTATTCACAAAAAAATTAAATTTTCATTTTTCGTCCAAAATATTTATTATGGATACTAGCTTTGATTGTATCCATATTTTGATCATTCTTGAATTTTACTCCACTATGATTATTTATGAGGTATTTTTGGATATGGAATAGCTGAAATACGAATCCTTAATTTTTATTATTTTGTTTCACTGGATTCGTTTTCTTTAAAATATTTTTCATCATCCTCAGTCCTAAATGATGATATAATTGAATATCTTTGGCATGTAGTGCAAAGATTAATGATTTTGATGAATATCTTTGGCAGTAGTGCAGATGAACATGTGTTTAGATGAACATGACCATTAATCGGTGAATATCTTTGGCCTGAAGTGCAAAGATGAATATTTGATTCCAGATATATATTGATTTATGTTACAGGGATAAAATATTGATGATGGACTTTTAAATTCATAGATAATAGTAGATTTCATTCTCTACGTAAGTCTTCTATGAATTATTGTTTCTACTGCGAATATTGATTTAGAACTTGTTGTCTATTGTATTCTATTAGATTTTTCCCTATTGAAGACTAACGATAATTTGTTCTATGTTATCTTAGTCATAATATTCTTTTTGAAATTTAGTTGAGCTCACCCTTTTCTTTTGTTCCATTTTTCTTCTCAGGAGGCGAGAATGTAGCAAGTACTAGTCGGGGTATGGAATGAAGGTTCTAGAAAGTCGTTTTAGTAGTCCTCACCATTTTTATAAAATAATGTATCAATAATTGTAATGAGAACTTATTTGAGTGTGGATATTGTCTAGATGACAATATTTGTATTTAAACTCACAGTTTTTATGTTGTATAAAGTTGTAGTTGTTTCTGTACCATGTATTTGGCGACTCAGAATGGATTGTGGATTGGACCTATTTTGGGGGCGTCACAAATTTTGTTTCTGATAAATTTTTATTGTGGGTTTTTTTTCTTTGGGTGTGAAAAGGGGCTTCTAGTGATCAGTTTAATTAGCTCCAAAAACTTCAAGATGAGAGCAACCCAGATTTTGTAATTGATTTAGTGTCTCTTTTCTTTGAAGATTCTGAGAATCTACTCAACAATTTGGCAATTGCTCTGTGAGATTTCTTTATTCTTTATTCTTTTAGTCATTAGAAAAAAAATTAAAATTAAAATTTTAACTCTTCAACAAGTCTTGCTGATTGAAATTGGAGGTATAGATTTGTCGGGTTCTGTTTTATCTTTTTGTAAACAGTCAACAACAGATTGTGGATTATAAACAAGTTGATGCCCATGTCCACCAGTTCAAGGGTAGTAGTTCTAGGTATTACTTCTTTTCCCCATCTCTCTTTTATTCCCTAGAAGTTCTTTTTATCTTACTTTTTAATCATTACCTTTTGTTACCAACATTGTTTTGTCTGGCACACTTTTAACTCGAATACATTGCAGATACATGATTCTCATACAATCATTGTCAAAAGCTTGAACTCATTCAGAGACGAGAAAATTAAGGAGCAACATTTTACAGCTCGAGATTTTCTGGAAGCAGTAAGCTAATATTTTCTACAATGGACATAAGTATCAGTAGCTCTATATTTGACATCATGGTGGCTAATTAAATATTTCTGCAGGAGGTGATCTTCATGCAGGTAAACCTCATACCAAACATATAATGTATCTATAAATATATATTCCTTCTGTGCATTTGACAAGTTCAACTGAGATGTTTCCTTAATCTTTTTTCCAGGTACTGGATTTTGAAATTGGTATAATAAATATTGCCTTTATATTCCTTGAAGATCTATTAATCCAGTTGAAGTAGGATTCCTCATCCACATTAATTTGTCTTTTGTTTCAATCATAAAATTATCAATTAAACTAATTTGTTTAATGATGAGTCCCTAATTCTATCATTTTTTTTCCTTCTATGTGATTTGGGGAGTTACAATAGTTGGTGAACATGTGAACTTTGAAGCATGCATGGATATTATTGATCTTCTCTATGAAAAGGAGGAGACATCAATTCTTTTTAGCTCCCCCATTTTACTTGCTGCATCAATATTGGAACGTTCCTCATATTTTCTTGATTTATGTAATATTAATCTAGTTGTGTTTAAACTTGTCTGTTTGTTGTCGTTTTTAAGAGTTCTCAATTTTCTGCAGGTCGCTTCATATGTTATAACAGTTCCTAAACAGAGGTGGGAATTCCCCGTTCTTCCTTGGGGTAAATGTCCAGTATAATGTCCCCTATTAACTTTTTTTAGTTGTTGCTTATCTCTCAATCTATTTCATTGATCATACATAAAGGCCTACTACCAGAAAATCTAATCACAGTCCACACTATTTAAACTTGATCTTAAGGCACGCGTTTTAAAACAAGAAACGTATTAACAAGATGCTAGAAAAAACTATTCCTTTGGTTTTGGATATTAAAGCCACTCCAAGGGATATACGTGCAGGGTCAAAGTCCCATTTATTTATTTGCTAATT